>JALPQI010020123.1:0-16703 GCA_025490895.1 Thaumatotibia leucotreta
GATTTCTGACCAAATTTGAAGTTAAAAATGTCATATGAAGTTTTCTGGATTGAGTCTATTTTAAGATAAAATTATATTTTTTCCTAAAACCGTTTTATCCCGTTACGCTATAAAAACGCATTTTAGGAAACGATTTTGTTACCATGTTGTCTTAGTCCTGTCACACTTAATTGACAGACATCAAAATAACAAACAAAATCTTTAATTACCTAGCAAATAAAAAAAAATTTAAACTGCATTTTTCGCGATAGTTTCATTAATAAAATCCTTTTTTTGTGTATTGAGGCATTCAAAACATCAAAAAAAAAGTAAAAAAAAAATTTTTTTTTTGCAGATTTGACCAAAACTCACTTAACATTTTTTGCTTCTTTTAGTCTCAGGAATATGCTGTTAAAATTTTTCCCTTTCCTCACGGGCACCTTGTATAGATATAAGTATTTTAGAATTTCAGAACATATTGAATTTTGAGCCTCATTGAAATCTAATCGTCACGACACCACATCATTCGACTTCAGCCAATACATCTCCTAGTTAATACGCCCGCTAAAAACAAAATTATGCAAAAATGCAAAACGAGTCGTTCATAATTGGCCGATTACATACCTGTCGTTCAATAAAGAAAAATGCCTCTTTATCCAATTACTCTGTACCGCATAATTGTATGGGTAATACTTGTCGCATGTTTTTTGGTAATAATTCCGTGTATATTACCGTTTTATTAATTTATGGTGCTGGAGGCTAGGTTCACCCATTTCTGGTAATTAAGATTAATTTGACTTGAGTGGACTGTTTTGGAAGGATACGCGGATAGGTATGAACAGATAAGAGTATGATCTACGAACAAATAAAACATGAAAGCCGCACGCCAAATTGCCTTACAAAAACGGGCTTGAATTTAAGATTATCGGAGCAGCAATGTAGGTACGAACATTTGTTATTGTTGATATGGCAGTTATGTCATCTGCTTTTGATATTAGCTGTCATCGAGTGTTTAACTCGCGTATGTTGCTCTACATTGCGCGCCGAATTATTTTGTATGGAAAATTTTGTTGCTCTAATTTTAAGTAAAAGTTATTTGAATGTACTTAATATGTCGTAAACTAACACCCGTTAAGAGCTTCGCCCGTATTAGACTTACACCCTGTATAAACGTTTGTCAAAGATGGTGCGCCGAAATATGCGCGGTGTTAAGAAAAGCGCTATGTCCTGCCCATCTTGCCACAATTGAACAATTGGTTTTGGGGGCATTTTTGAGCTGGTGTTAGACGTCCAGTCCATGTTATAATATGTATAATATGGTCGCAGAGTATGATAAACATATAAAACAAATAAAAAATAACAAACACTGCTTTAGATCAGTCACATGCACCTCGCCTGTGGCCCTACCGCGAACTTCGAAATTGCCAGGATTTGTCTCTGTTACTCTTATTACGCCTTTGTTGGAGTGAGGGGGACAAATCCTCGAAATTTAATTTCGAAGGTGTTTCCTACAACGGGAGAAATAGATTACCGATTACAAGTTCGTTTAAAACCGTTTTCATATTCTTAACTTCTGATTTGTAATAATATCTAACGAAACGATTTCATTTTTCTTTGTTTCAAAAGAAATGCCTCCGTATTTAGTAGTTCTTCTAATTCTCATATAAAATTAAAATATCTACCTACAAATTAATTTTCTAATGTGGGCAACCCCTCAAAAGTCAGTAATACTTTTACCTCCTTAATCATAAACGTCTCCTAATATTAATAATATATTGTTTATCCCCTTCGGTCTTATAGACATATTGATAAGACTGAAAGGGATACTTAGCGGCTTGCTATGTTAGGATCTCGTCTCGACGTTTAAAATAAGGGGCTAATTGGCTTACCTTAGGTACATAGCTTTTGTTCCTTAAGGTGCATTCAGACCAAACGAGCATTCGCTATTCCATCCCCCACTCTACGAAATCAACGAATCACTTTTTGTGTAACGATCGAATTTCGTAGAGTCGGGAATAGAATAGCGAATGCTTGGGTCTGAATGCACCTTTACCTACGCGTAATTTTGATACGATTACACATTAAAGCAAAGACACTTAATGAACTAAATACGAGTACCTATATGCATATATTATTTACTAATAAGTAGGTAGGTACGGTACGTAAAGAAACTTCGCATTTAATGTCTTACTAACCGCAAATGAATATTAACTTAACATTTTACCCTAAAATATTTATACTAGAATTAGCATACATATTGTCGGATTAACATTTCAGTAACCACCCAAACTTATGTAGATACATAAAAAGCTTACAATCGATAATTTTATTATGCTACATAATATATTTTGATACTATGTTTTGTACAGTCGACGTCAAAGATATCATTATGGTTTAGGTGCCAAAAATATATTTACACGACTTTATTGCCTTGACATTAAGATCGTGTAAATTTATTTCTGTTCCCTTGTATAAAACAAAACTGATTTTTTAATATTTTTATGCAAGAGAAATATTCAAAAACTTGTCATTGATTTTTTGCCTGGTTTAGGTACTCGGTTGGAAATAAAGTTGATATCATTTTGTCCCAAAATTGTAAGAGTCAAAACAAATGCTACTCTATTAATAATAAAAACGAAAATGTTCTATATTAATAATAAGTACTATAGGTCGGACCATGGGCCTTACGAATCTCTCTTGAAATCAGGTTGCAAATAAAAACATAAAAAAATATTATTTCACATCGAAAAATTATGTTATGTGGTTACTGAGTTACAGATACATGTATTATTACAGATATATGTATTTACAATATACAACAGTTGTTTAAGTTAAATTCACATATTAATTATGGTAATAATATATTATGTAGGCCTCCTAAGCAATTATATGACAAATTGGCTAAGCATAAGTGTGATACTTATAGATAAACAATAAATAGTTTTTAGGTAGGTAGCTGATTTTTTTGATACAATGAAGCAATGATGAAGAAATATTGTTTACAGAGCCCTGTACGGGTTAGATTAACCTTAGTTTTAAAAAGGTAACCAAAGGAGCGAACGCTCATTCTTTCCCCCACTCTACGAAATCAACGAATTTCGACGAATCATGTTTTGTGTGATGAACGAATTTCGTGGAGTGGGGGATAGAATGAGCTTTCGCTCGTTTTGTGTAAATCCACCTTAATCGAAACGTCACATCTTATTTTTATCTCACGTCTCTTATGCCCTTTTGACTTTGTAACTCTAATGACACTAATTACATCGTTCAACCACAATTAATTAGCTTTTACGTATTTCACAAGGAATTACAGTCGTGTGTTATAATAATTATAATGAGGTAATATAAATGCGGGACGGCGTCCGAAGCTCGTTGCGAGCGAGTTGTGGCACGGTCGAGTTAATGTTTATGGAATGGCCCCAGGAATTATTACAAAGGTGCTTTCTAGATCTAGCCTCGGTGTGACATTATAGAACATTTGAAAAAAAAACCGGCCAAGTGTCAGTCCTACTCGCGCACGAAGGACGCACGTAACAAAAAATATTTCAGCGAACATCTCCAATGTAAGCACATATAACGCAAAATTTTCTGGTTCATCTTTTGGGTTGGATTCCAGTAAATGATTTCGAATCAATTTAGTTCGTTCAGTTCGGTAATGCGGTGTCCAAAACATGAACCAACTGATTTTATTGCACGGTGGAATTTGGGAAAAGCTAAACTTTTGTTCTTAGAGATCAAATTGTTACGTAATATATGTACACCGTGTTTACATTTCATTAAAAGAAGGTTAATAGGTCAAATAAAATTAATTTATCTAAGAAACTGACGTTTTTACTTTGCTCTATTCATCCATTGGGGTCTTGCCGTTCATATGTATATTGGTCTCGCTATATTGCAATTATGCTGGTTCATCTATTGGGGCCAAATCGTTCAACTACTGGGAAAAAGACAGGAGAGAGAAAATAACTTATTCTAAGCTCAATTAAATGCAGAATCATATAAATAATAATTGTTATATATGAGTTACATCATATAGAAAAAAAAATTAAGTTGGGAAAGTTGCTTAACTGTTCAAGTGTTCATCTATTGGTGATTTTACCCTACGTGCATTTAATTATTTACATGTACATAATTTAGGCAGGTACTTGTACCCACCTATTTATTAACTACAACATAATAAACCTTACTGTATTATTGTTTATTATGTATTATTACGATAGGTACCTACTCATTTATATTCTCAAATCATTTACCTTCAGAGAAAATTCTGCTATGAATATTTTCCAGCTTCTGTGTAGGTAATCGTAAATAAAATGAATTTACCAGTCTATTTTGTACAATAAACTCACATCCTAAAATGTACACAAATATTATAATGCAATAATTTATTATAACTCGATCCATTTCTTCTCATTATTCCTTAATTGATGAAGGGTGAAGAAAGTGTACGTTACGTGCACGTAATGTAATACTTTCGTGTGAGGATTAACGAAACCAATTAGGTAATAAGGTGAAGGTATATTCAAGTTTTCTGGAGAGTTTTATGTGCAAAACATAAGCGGCAGCGGATTATCAACATAGTTGCGAACCGGCATTTATTTCGGATAATTATAATTATGACGACGCGATATTGTTACTATAGTTAGGTACATTACAGGACAAGTTCTAATCCCTGATCGAACGAAACTCTAGTAACGCTATAATTATTATAAATTTATGATCACATTTAATAATATTGGGCGAATTAAGCTACAAAAATATGAATTAACTTTATAATAGCCAGCACTTAATGCAATACGGGTAAAATAATACAAGTTTATAGTGTAATGTAAACTATCTTAATGTTGAGATAATATTTAGCGTTACATTTGTGTCGCTAAACTCAATTAAATTACCAAGCTAATGAACTCGGTTTTCCCTTTTTCCTATACGAATAGACAGCTTGACGCGGCGGGTACTATACAAACATATTATAAAAAATGTTTGACATAATGAAAACTTAAAATGGAATTGCTGGTCCGTCAAACTATTTGAGAAATATCCTCATAGTAGCCGTACCATGAGTTGCGGCCGCGTTATTAACTTATTAATGCGAACTTATTTTATCCGGCTCGCTCGCACCAATAGGCGAGTACACTCATCAGCGTGTCATCCTCTTGTGTCAGGCAGCGGCTCATTGTAAGCACACAGTTGACGTATGACTCAAGAGATCGGATAATGTGCGTCATTGTTCGCAATAATAAGGAAATCACTCCAAAGTTGATTGAATAGTTATATAGTTAATCATTTGATCATCACCATCATCATCATATCAACCGAAAGACGTCCACTGCTGAATATAGGCCTCCCCCAAAAATTGCCACAATGACCGGTCCTGAGCCACCCGCATCTATCCATCATTTGATCGTTTTCAGAAAATTACTTATTTGATACCAGTAACTACGAAGATCTTTGGAAATAGTCACCTTAAAGCTTCAAAATCATATTTCAATAAATTATTCGTTTAATCATTCACTTAATCAACTTTTGATTGGTGTCCACATTATTGCGAACTGTAGCGTAGTATTATTGTATTCGTATTATTGCGAAGCTGAGTAGTAGCGGTATTTTTGTTTAGTTTACCGTAGCATTAGTTTTAGTTTATAATATATAAACTGTATGTGTCCTAGTGGGAGCATTTAAGGAGGTATGTGAACACCTAATGCATTACCACTGTATATGTATACTACATGTTTTGTCACTGCTTCTGTTGTTTCTCCAATAAATAAAATAAAAAATAAAAACAGTGGTGCACATTTGTCCGATCTCCGCTTATGACTTGAACCACACGGATGCCGTATGTCGGGACCTCTCAAGTATCGCGTACGATCATTACGCGAATCCCCTTATTAAAGAGGTATTAACCGTTTAACCCACTGTTCGCATTTATACATTTATACGCATTTATTCATCATTATTAGAGTTTCGCCGTGTCTGCAGCTAAGCTCAGGCCTACTACCGCGAAAATCGAAATTCGTAATTTTCGAGGATTTTTTTCTGTCACTCAAACAACGGCGTCACTCTAAGTGAAAGAGACAAATCCTCGAAATTCACGAATTACGTTTTTCGCGGTAGAGCAGCTGGCCTACTAGAAAATTTAGCACGCTTAGTACATCCCTGTTTAATAACATTAAACGACAAAACGGGGAAATGAAAAATAGAAAGAAATAAATTTGGGAGATATCCAAGATATTTTTTGGCGTTCCATCTCTAGTGTGGGGTTCCATCGATAGGTAACTCTTTGGATAGTTTGGATTTTAATAAAGTTTTTGAGAAACGATTTTTTTATAAATTGTACACATACCTACCTTAGACAAATTTAAGACTAGAATAAATTAACGTGCCAACCAATCTCGTTTCAACGTATTATTATATAGATATTAGGGCTACCTACTCAAAATTAACCAACGCAAATAAAGCGATTCGAATCTAATGTCCCTGCGTCAATTGGCAAGTTTCGGTACGTATGATGCATTTCTGGCGTTCACAATACCGTTCAAAATTTAAAATACCACTCATTCCCTCCTCTAAAGTTCTATAACCCGGTCGAATTACCAATTTGCCGGTAACGAGCGCTACCGTGCAAAACAAAAACAGCACTTTTGTATGGGGTTTCTATTTGACATAAGACCTTTTTAAATAAACTCCGCGCTCGTATATGCGAATACATTCTCGATCATTAGCGTAGGTATCGAACCTTGCGTTCTATTCTATTTCTAGAATATTGGCGTTCTAAATTTAAAAGCTCTGAGCGTCATTTATTTTGGGTTTCGTTTCAGGTCAGCAAGATTTTTTTTTTATAAATTTAATTATTTGTTAAATTTATTTATAAAACTGGCAAATTATACCTTTAATAATATTTTTAGTGGGGTAAAAAAATATAAATACACTTGTGATTTGTCTTCACCGCTGCTGTAGGTATTTTTTTTGCCAGATACTCGTATATCCTTCAATTGGACTCGGGCATAGACAAAAAATATTGCACGTGATCACAACATGCACATTGCACATTAAAAAAACGTAGACTTCACAGTTTGCACAATCTGTGTGGTCGATCCTGCCCTTTTCTTTTGTCTCATTGTTTTTGTTTAAAGTAAACATAGTTAATTTTGTTCAAATAAATGTTTCCGGCATGGGACCAATTTTTAATAATATGTCCAATGTCTCTTTTCAGATTTTTTTTGTTTAATGTATAGCCAACATGCATGCTTGGCTAGTTCTTTTGATTTAGCAAGTTTCCTCAAGAAAGAAGTAGGCAGGCTCCACGTTTTAAATCAACAACTCTGTCTGTACCTACCTAATAAAAGCAAGCCTAAATTATATGAGTACCTAAGTAAGTACATGATTGAGTAAGTTTGAACAGTTTTAAGTTCTTACCTGTTTTTTTATTATTGTATGCAGTGGACAGGGTTCAATGATAAATTAAAAGCAGGTTGTAATTAACGTTAGTAAAAAATGGAGCTACTAAACGGCATCGGCATTGCTAATTTGCACCTGATAAGTGCGGGCGAGTGCGCGTGTAACAATCAAAATGGCGGACACTGAACACCTGTCCACGAGCCCTACGTCACATTAGTGCATTTACTTAGCGCGCACTATCAACGAAACAACAGGGCCTTGTGCCTCCCACTGCATACAGCCAGCTTCTTTTTTTACACGTCTACTCAAACATTATTAGGCCCGACACACACCACCCGACCAAAAAAGTCAGATAACCGG
Source organism: Thaumatotibia leucotreta (assembly GCA_025490895.1). Classification (NCBI taxonomy): domain Eukaryota; kingdom Metazoa; phylum Arthropoda; class Insecta; order Lepidoptera; family Tortricidae; genus Thaumatotibia; species Thaumatotibia leucotreta. The sequence goes on from JALPQI010020123.1 coordinate 7,738, forward strand.
GCTACCGGTCAAAGCTGCCGCCACACGGAAAAAACTGGGCGTGGCGCGTCACGCACAAAACAAACTTAAACCGACAGAGATGACAACATACGCGGCCCACGCGCCAGCCGAGACGGCGACAGCTAATTCCGGACAAGAAAATAATTGATGGTGAGCTCAAAACAAACAGATACGGTGACAAAAAAGGACGGCTGCATACAATCTTCATTAGCGTGAGCGAAAGGGCGCCGGCGAATGTTCTTAATTTAAAAACTGAAACGATGATGAGTCGACGTTAATTCGCTCGTTTGTTTACCCGCCAAATGAGCGATCGGGAGAAATCTAATTTCCAATTCATTCACGGAGATGATTTTTAAAACTACAAACAAAAAAGTTATGATAAGGCGGAATTGGATTAATGAGTAACAGGGGTTATTAGTGAGGTACAAATTTGCTGAAATTGCTTTATTATGTTCCTAATTAGTTGGTTAATGAATATCGATCTATCAAAGAGTTATAATAAAAGCAAGATTGCGAATTATTTGGTGGCTTACGATTTATAATAATGGATTGACGTAAAACAGTAATTATATTTTATCTGCATTACCGATGGTCCGATAGGCAGAAGAGAAAATAGAAAGTCTTACTTCAGAACCAAGTTCGAAGTCGCGTAAGGTAACTTTTTTTAGGCTACTTTTCGGTCAGGTTTTTTTGCGACGGCGCCAATGTTTTGACAGCCAGCAACATTGAGCAGACTCAATATTATGACATCGTTAAGTGGGCGGTAGTGTTGAGATAAGGAAAAGTGTTCTGAAATTGATGGTGGTTAATAGACGGCACTAGTTTTGTGGGCTAATGAGTTATTGCGATATGAAAAGTGGGTTTTTCAATAGTACTGAATATGAAAATTATAATAATGATCCCGGTATATCTCTTCTGTAAACATTTCAAAAGTTAAAAATAAGAGATTTAAAGCAGGTCACAGAAGTGACGTAAATCTTAAATCTGTTTGATTGAAACTCAGATACTTATATGTTCTGAAGATTTGCTTCATTGTTTATGTTTTATGACAGTGAACAGTAATGGTAGTTAGATTAAAAAAAATTAAGTAGCAAAAATTAATGTTCTAAAAACACGCCAAAGCACCGAAAGCTAATAAACATTTCTCATATTGTAGCAGTGTGACATGAAATGCGATTTGTCCTCGTTCCACAGCTTTTTCCACTGAAATATTGTTGCTAATGAGCTCTAGTTCGTAATTCCAGTGATTTGTCGCGCGATTCCGTGCCGCGGCACGATTTCTGAACAGATCGCGCGATAAAAACCACGCGACAACCCTAGCACTAAATACATTCGCTGTACCACTAACTATTCATCGACATTCCAAAACGCCACATGTCCCTAGCACCGTTCGAGCTAAACTAAGTCCTACGTCTTCATTTTTAGAGTATAATTTCCATTTGGCAAGCTAAAAGTTTCAGGGTTGCTACTGGGTAGTTTTGTCGTACTTTGGAACACTATTACCACGTTAATTATAGGCCGACCGGCAATGACTTTGCGTAAGGCTGAAGTGAATTTTATTTGACTTTCCATGTTTAGCTTGACTGGGAAATTGATGACTTTGCTTTAAATGTGCTGCACTACTGGCTGTGGCATTTTCTTTGTTGTAACAATGATGATCAATATTGCAGACTATAGTTACTATACAGCGTGTATTTTTAATATTACCTTACGTTCGTTTTACTACTATGAACCGATATTGCAAGGTAATTTTATGCTAGCCTTAACCATTAAATTGTAACGATTTGTTTCGTGCAGCAATGTGACGTGAATACTTATCTGACACAGAAGAATCAGAGCTATTGACAGATGTAATAAGCTCAGTTGTAATTATCACGTACCGATACTTTGCATGCTGAATTTTTTGTATGGAAAAAATAAAACGGAATTCTTCAATTAAATATCTTTTTCACTGTAACACAGGAACCAAAGTTTTTATATTTTTTATTTTTGATATTTATCCCTTGGCCCTTCACTTACATTATTAGACAATAAGTTCCTACTAGGTATATAAAATAATAGTAATAAAATAACCAACACATATCTGAATATCAAACTGTTTTTTCTGTATGCCTTTTAAGCATAATTTAGCATGATAAGATTGGTAAAGAAAGACTAAGTATGGCCCATTATTCATTTAATATGTTACACACCCTAACAAACATAAAAATAATCGTTCAATTAAAATAAAGTTAGCACAGTTGCTATCATCCTCACATTCAAAATCTTCATGAATAAAACTTCATTTCACGCGTCGTGAATAAAATACTTAAAATAACTAACTTTCGCGAATAGTAAAAAACAAAGTACATTCCAAAGATCATTCAAATATGACCCTTATCCCCTTAATATAGGAGCATCGTAGAAACGTTTTATACGTAGTTATTACGTATTTAAAGCTAAGGATAAGGACTGAAAACCGCCCATCACTTGCGACGGCTGTAAAAATAAAAATAATTTTCTGATGTCAGCAACTTGGAAGTTGGAACCAACGATAGCTAATAAATTTAAATGTGCAATTAGTTATACTTTTTACCCTATGCTGCTATAAAGCAAACTCGTGAGCTATTTTTACGCTAGCAACATTTCCATCCGCGACATCTCCCGCTGTCGCTACCGCGTCTGTAACCGCGCTCGCTGCCGCTCATGCTGCCCCTGCTACCCTACCCGCCCGGTTCTCGCTAAAGGGATTGGCCACGCTTTCGGCCGATTGCGCTTTTCCAGAAATTTAATTTGACAGTCGAACAAGCCGCCATAATGGTGAGCTGTCACGGGTGTTGACGTAATAAATTAAGATAAACATTAGAAAATGCAATTAACAGTTTTCGGTGGGCTTCATGGCTCCGTCGGTGAGGACGGTGGAAGAAAACATAGGGTTAGTAGATTTTTTTATTGGCATTAGCGAGCCAAAGAAACTTAATTTTGATTATTTTGTATAAGGCCTATCTAATAAATATCTAAATATCGCAGGGCGAATAACTTATTTCGTTATAAAACATTAAAAAAAAAACAGTACTCATTCTGTGTTTTTGCACAAAATAGAATGTGGTCTTTGCTTGCATAAAAAACTATTTGGAAAAACAACTTCAAGGAAACAGTTACTTGAACCAGCGATATTAGGTACATACCTACAGCCAATTTATTATTTAGACCCTGAAAAAAAGACGCGTTTTTCAAAATTTATAAGTAAACTTTTTCGTGCCACAGAAAATAAATAATATGTCCTGCCGTTACCAAACTTACCCTAACCTTCTGATCTCCATATGGATTATGTTCTACCATCTGCATCTTAATCTACTAATTCGTCTACCTAGACACATCTCTCAAATATCATCTCTCACATCACCTCATAAACCCTCAATAGAATTGACAAAATAGCCATCAATACGTCCCAGTAGTTTCATTACAAGGCTAGTGGCTCGGAAAATTGCAGAATAACACGTCATACCAACATAAGAGGCAAACTATCAGTGGTGACAACAAAACGGGCGCCTTTGTGTGTGAGCGCTGGCGGGTGAAATGGACTTGGTAAGTGTATATAATCTGTGGAATGGGGCTTTAAAGTTTTTATTGAATCTGTGGTAGTTTCATTTGAGGGTGTTCGCGCGTGCTTAGGGTGACGTTTACAATGTTTTTTTAGGGCTTTTGGGCTTAAGAAGTTTGTTTGTTTATAGGATCGAATTTAACGTTTCAGTTAATTTAGGACAAAAGAGACCTTACAACTCTTTACTTACATATTAGGCTGGTAAATATAATATGTACATAATATTATTATCTCGTGACTAGAATATAGCAAAACTACTACCTACACCGGCTAGGTACCTACAATTTTAAAGATAAATGACTAATATTGCGTAAAAGTCTGAAAATGTTCTTCAAAAATGTCCCCACACTTTTCCTTTCTTAAATTATTTTAATTTCTTTGTAAACTTAACAAAAACATATGAAATAGTAATAATTTGTCCCAAATATCTCGCCAAAGTAGAGACAACGAACTCGTTGACCGATTTCGATAAATAGTGCCGCTATATTTGCGAATGACTTCGCGTTTATTAGCGCTAGTTACCTCAAAGCTACCAACCTAATATGAGACCAAATATATTATGTTTGCGTTATAGTTTGGCACCGTCGGCAGTGTCGGCACCCGCTTGTCAAACAACGGCAAATGGCACATTCTAACACCATAGACAAATATCTCTGTTTGCTTGTTGCGCCTGCTTCTTATTGTTCACAGATATTAAAAAAATGTTTGCCAGCATAGAGGATCTGAAGCCAAGGTTCAGAAGGCCGCCTTAAGCTATATCCTACTATTTATTCTACCAGTTTGTCGGTGTGATTTATATGTATTCTGTTACCTGTACGAAATTGCAAATATCTAGTACTAACGGTCACTGGGCTATGCTGTGGACAGACCGACAATCAGATGGACAATTGGACATAGCAAAAGTAAAAAAAGGAAAACTAAAAAAAATGTAAGTGAGAAAGCCGCCCTTGGAAAAAATGAATTTCGCACCTTTTTTGTCGCAAACTGTTTTGCTACGTCTGTCTTGTTGTCAGCAACATCCATAGATACTGCCGGCAAAGAAGTAGGTAATATACATACTTAGTTTCGTACTGCCTGCAATGGGGCCACTTCTAAGGTTAGTACCATTCGATTCAGAGTTTGGACCTTAAAAATATTGCAGATTGCAGGACACTACGGATATACAAAATATTTTTTTTAGTTTTCCAGAATTATCGTTTCGCAAATTTCGTTTTATTTTGTACTTAGAAAATTTATATACAAGCATAATTTAATATTCTAAAACTTTAAAAAGTACCTAATCGACTCAACCAAGATTTTAATTTTGAAAAATCTTGACTAAGTTTTTAAATAATTGACAAACGACGTTGTTATTGTCAATGCAACGATTACTGAACGAGAAATTCTTGAAAATCCATTGTCGGTTAATCACTAATCAGGTATTTCAAATCGGAACAACTTTTTCTTCCCAAGCTTAATGGTAGGTAATGGAAAACACATAGAAAATATGCAATACTTACTAATATAATAACTCCATTTACGACGGAAAACCTCGCGTGATGCAGGCTGGGTGTAAAACGAGAAAGCATCTGATTACTGACTGCTAATTGTAAAATTAACGCCATCTAACGGATTTATTAATTGCTAATTAGAGTATGTTTTATATTTTTAATTAGGAGCAAAATTTATATGTGAACTTTCGACAGGCATCTATATTGTTGTTGTGGAAAATTAGAATGGCCATGGGAAACTATTTCTTTCATGGGCATTTTTAGCAAAATATTGGCCTGTTAATATTTTTTTGTAGGAAGCACAAAGTCGGGGGCCATGGAGATCAACGGAGAGGCCTTTGTCTAACAGTGAGGTATAGATTATAGACAAAAGAAGTCAATAAATTTAGATTAACTGTCGTAAAATATTATCTTGATACTGAAATATCTAGTTTTATTCCTCTCTCTAATCAATAAAAGAAACGAGTAGCCGTGAGTTGTTATCGCGCATTGAACGCATACTTTTCGAGCGGCCAGCCGATACCATGGACTTCAAATCAAAATCCGCAAATTTCGAGGATTTGTCTCTTTCACTCTAATTTCGCCTTAGTTGGGATTTCAGACTCAAATCCTGCTGATCAATAACTGCCCAACTAGCAAAGAAGTCATATAAATCAAGAGTTATACGACCTTTAGCCATATAAGAGTTTTATAGTCGTTTTTAGTTAACCTGTTAGTCAAATAAACGTTATAAATCTGATAGTTTAGTCGTCCTACCAAATAGTCTAATTACTATGGTAAATAAACGTTTTTGCGACTTAATTATACAACAATTATGTAGAGGTTTTAAAGAAAACGTTTACTTAATGATGTTCAAAGTCGTATAAACGTTTTCGTCTTATAAAGGGTTTTGAAAAAACAGAACCGTCGTAATAAGGTCATTTTTTCAACGTCTACATAATTTTATTGTTGTATAAGTGATATCTTAAAACCTTATCTCGACAGTTATATAGCGGTATTGTGGGTAACTTCAATATGACAAAAAGATATCAGCGGGACTGTTATCTACCTTTTATTCGACAGTTGGTTATATTAACGTCAAACAAAAACTTTGAAAAACCTTTAGTTGTTGCCGAACCCGTTATATTCCTTTTATTGAACTATATGTTTTTAAATTGATTTTAAGTTACGGTTATAAAACATCATGCAATTTAAAGTCGATTTGAAATTAATATCGATACCTTTAGGCTCAAAGGGCGTAAACGCCATTTTGGCCAAAATGAGTTTTGAATGCAGTTTTGTTCAGTTTTTTTTTCTCTATCGATATGTGTAGTTAAAACAACGAAATTCGACAATTTAGGGCATATACAACCCACGTATTTCTAGGAGATTTTTTAAAAGCAAGAGGCGTATTTGATACATTTACACAATTTTTTGTTTATTTAGGTAATAAGTTCAGAAATAAAAAAAATAAAGAGGTCTTATAACAAAGTTGTTATAAAATGTTTATAATACAAAACTAAACAAGCTCATACGACGTAGAAATTATGCTACTTAATTTAGGTAGTATGACTCTAGTAGGCTAAATTAGGTTTATACGCCCGTATCCTTGCATTGTACGTTTTAAAATGACTCATACGCCGTAACGTAGGAGGCATGCTGCGCCTCTTACGCTGTATGATAACAAAACTTTTTGACTTATACGCCCCAAGAAATGTACAAATTATGGCTTATAGGCTCGCTAAGTTATTTTATTATTTCAAAATTGCTTACGTACTGTGTACCTATACGATAGTAATGATTCATTGTCATTATCCAATTATAAAGTAAGAATGAACAGTTATTGCGTTATTAAAACTACAGTATAGAAGCGAATGACCACCATTCTAAATCTATGTATACTTACCTGTATACTGGCGTGCCTATGTTGCAAGTGTGAAATGAAAAGTATAGACAGATAATGTGATAAAAATGGGAGACATTGTGTATAATGTGTATAAATTTACGTTCAATTTCAGTCGACATTTTTAATTTACAGTACGCACAGTTATATTTTTTGGCTCTGTGCGTTTTAAACATAAATTTAATTTAATGATTAAGTATTTTAAAAGTCTTCTGCTCCATTTAGTATTTAATTAATATCTACATAATTATATGTTGGTAATTTAAAAAAGAAAGAAATGCTATGTGAGAGTAAAAGATATTAAGTTGTGTCTATAGGTTTTATAAAAATCAAAAGGTAAAGATTTGTGATTATTAGTATTCTAAAAGCATGCTATTATAATATAATAGCATGCTTTTAGAATACTAATAAATATTATTTAATTTAGTAGTTAATATGTATGTGTTGGTAATTATAAGGAAAAATAATACTAAATGAGAGTAAATGTACCTTACATTGCATCTAGAGGATATTATTGAAAGAAATATATTATATAATAAAGATGTCATTATTAATTGCTGTTTGTAAGAAGCTCATCAAAACTTTCATCTGGAGTATAGCATTTTATGGGTGTCAGGCATGGGCCATGACGAAAAAGGACAGAGAGATACTGGAAGCATTTGAAATGTGGAGCTGGAGATGAATGGAGAAGATAAGTTGGACAAAAAATATCACAAATGAAGAAGTGCTTAAAAGAGTGAATGAAAAAAGGAGTTTGCTAAAGATAATAGAAAATAGGAGAGGGAAAATGTTTGGTCACCTTATACGACATGACGCTTTGATAAAAAAACATAATGGAATGAAGAATTGAAGGAAAGCGAGGAAGAGGGAGACATAGAGGAATTTACATGAAACAAATAAAAGAGAAAGTAGACGTTGTGTCGTATAAAGAAGTCAAGGAGGTGGCTTTAGACAGAGTTAGATGGATACAGTTACGTTCATCAGTTACGCCGACAAGAGTTTGACTCTTAAATTTATGATGAATTGTTGTTTGTTTTACTGGTTTAATATCGCATTTTAATCTGGGCTTTGGTAGTAGCTTAATTGTCGAATAACGCCATTAACATTATTTTTATCCCTAGACATAAAAGAAAAATATAATCAGCAACAGCATAGTCAGTGTAGACATTTTTTTTAATAAAAGCAGCAACCTTTTAATTGATTGTTAGTATTTTTTTAACCCCACGGTGTATTATACACCCATTCAGAGCATTGCCTATGTTATGAATGAGTTTATAAGACCGATTATAACTATGGTAATTGTGATATACGCCCCATTTAGACCAAAACTCAAACGTTTAGTAACCAATACTCCCTACATTTTTTGCATATTATGTGAAGTTTAAGGGCGTAAACGCCATTATTTCAAAAAGTTAAGGGAGTATAACACACCCTTTTTCTTTATTTATTCATTTATCCTAAATGATTGATATTCAAAATGTTTATCTTAAAAATTCAAGGACGTTGGCCAAAATTTAAGTTATTCTGCCAAAAAACAAAGAAGTTATGATTTTTTTTCTAAAATACTTTTCTTTTTTTGCTTCTCCTGTAAAGTGGCAATTTGGCGTTTACACCCTTTGAGCCTAAAGGTATCGATATTATAAAACATCAGTCGCCATTTCGTGAGCATCACAGTACTATTTCAAAGAAAAAAACCATGGACGTTACATTGTGGAAACGGCACAAACGAAGTGGCGGACTAGTAATGGCGGCTTAGTAATGGCGGACAATTTGTAGTCGTTATAAAAACCTTTACTTAAGATAAAGTTATATTGTAGTCGTATAAGTATAAATCCATGACTTGTTCCAAAATGGCTAACCTTAACTATAATAAAATATGAAGAAATATTGTTATAAATTATAATTATTTCGAATATATTAAGAGCGCGACAGCAAAAAACTGTATATCATCATAAACTTTAACAGTAAAGTGACCTTCCCATACGAATTCAGCTCACGCCAAATGTGCAAA
>JALPQI010020124.1:0-28284 GCA_025490895.1 Thaumatotibia leucotreta
CTAAATCTGACAATGAGCCAATTATGGAATTGCAAAATTTTACGTTTATTTATAGTTTTGTTGAATTGTACTGACAAATGATTTACTATAGTAGTAAAACACGAGAGGACGAAAAAGTTAAAAACATATTTATCTCGTTTTCCCCTTACACTATTCACCTACAGTAAAAGCTGTATTTCCATACAAATCACCAGTTTCCTCTCTACATAGACATAACGCACAACGAAAGTCTCCCACAAAGCACACTTCACACAAACACAAAAACAAATGAATGCAGACATGACATTGTACCACACTCAGTTCACATCACTTATTATGAGGGCATTTATTAACTCTCATTGTGTTCAGGAAAGCTCACTTTCACTCGATCAGAATTGGATTTACACGATTTCCTCATCAGACGTGTTTTGTTAGGACAAAAGGCGCGTTGCTTCCTGCAGGCCTGGCGCAAACGTCGTTCGCATATTCGAGCCGTCTCTGTCACAGTAACGACATCTTTGTTGGAGTGACAGAGACAAAAAATCAAAATTTCGGAGTTCGCGGAAGTAGGCCTGTACGATTCCTACCTGCGACCATATATAACATGGACGTCTAACGCCAGCTGAAAAATGCCCCAAAAACAATTGTTCAATTGTGCCAAGATGGGTAGGACATAGCGCTTTTTAACACCGCTCATATTTCGGCGCAACCTTTGACAAATGTTTATAGAATATAGCCAATCAAAACTTTGATGGATCAAACGCAACTATTTTTAAATGACGGTTTAAGTTTTTATGGGTTGACATTTAAATTAATTTCTGTGATGCATTGAAGAGGGGGTGACACTAATTAATTTCCGTGATGCATTGAAGAGGGAGTGACACTTGTCAAACTAAAATTCAGGACCGTTTTTGATAGGCAATTTAGTATGAAGCGCGGCTTCCATGTTTTATTTTGTTCGTAGGTTGAACCTACAAGTTAATTGGCATAACATCAAGAAGACCTTAACATTGCATTGCGTCAGTTGCATTCACGTCAGTCGAATCCAATATCACGATGCATCAAATCAGCCGTGCACAATTCGCCATTACACAAAGCGCGTTGGGAAATCCCACTGATATCCAGTCTGACGGTAATGATCTTGATATACATAATAATCGTTGAAGATATATTCCCTTGTATAGGGCATAGCCAAAATTTTGGTGACCTGTTTAATATGCTATCTTACCTATATTGATTAGGAAAAAGTTTGTTTTTGGAAAGGTTGAAAAAAATCCCAGGCCAGCGATTTTTTTCCTTTTTAGGGTTCCGTAGCCAAAATGGCAAAAACGGAACCCTTATAGATTCGTCATGTCCGTCTGTCCGTCTGTCCGTCTGTCACAGCCGATTTACTCGGAAACTATAAATGCTACAGTAACGAAATTTGGCAAGAATATGTGTTGTATAAACCGCTACAGGATTATGATTCAAAATTGTAAAAAAAACCATTGGGGTGGGGGCCCTCCATACATGTAACTGAGGGATAGAACATTTTTTTTTGTTGTATATAAGCGTGTGGGGTATTAATAGAAAGGTCTTTGAAAATGATATGAAGGTTTATTAATCTCATTTTTATTTAAGCGAATCGTTTTCGAGATATCAGCTCTCAAAGTCTCAAAATGTGTCCCCCCCCCCTCTATTTTTTAAACTACGCGATATAAAATTCTAAAAAAAATATATGTTATGCACATTAATAAACTCTATCAACGATTTTTGGTTTGATTAAATTATATCCTATAGTTGTTGAGGTAGGTTGATTTAACTGAATTTTTCTAATAATAAATTGATAATGGTACGGAACCCTTCGCGCGCGAGTCCGACTCGCACTTAGCCGGTTTTTTTCTAATCAGACAACGATGCCGAATGGGACCTGAATAGGTTTTGTTACATTCTGCCTGTATTTTCATTCGCATATCCCTAAAATTATGTATATTGTATAGGTGTACATTTTTGTTAAATTTTCAGTAGTTTTACTAAACAAAAACCACGGGAGCAGTAAGCTGAATTGAAATTACAATACCTACCTTACTTTTAGATGGTTATGGTCAGATTTGTAACTAAAATTAAGCACTGGGTACCTAATCACGCAGTCAATTTAAAGAAAAAATCGGCTGTGGTGTAATTTTTTTAGCTATAAGCGATTTTATAATATAGAACGTCGATCAAGCTTTCTAATGATACGAGTAGGTATCTTACTGAATTGTCGTGAAAAACCACGCTAATTGCCCAAAAATACGTCTGTTCCACATTCAATATCGCGTGAGTTTTTATTTGTATAAAATGCATATGTGTGACATCACAGGCATATGGACACAGTTATGTTTCTGTCCTCGATATTATCTTTACCTACATTAGCCACAAGTTTTTATTTGAAATCAATAAACATAAACTAATTAAAACTATTTTGTTTCCGCAATTATTACACAAATATACCACAAATTCCTTCCTAAATTGTATTTGTATCATTTCCTTATATTAATGATATGGGCAATAAACCCACTTCAGGTATTATAAAATAATGGAACAATGCAGTATGGAATGACAGCCGTGTAAGGCTTCCTATAAGCCTTCGCATGCTTAGAATTCATTTAGCGACGTATAGGCACGATAATGTAATAATTCACTTAGTACAGATTACGGTTACTAGATGGAGCATAAAACGCCCTCAACGTCGCACACGATGCGCAATATAGGTAACTGGATTATGTTATGGATTTTTTTCCGATTTAAATATTTAAAGAATAAAATCAGATGCCATTTTGATATTTTTGACTTAAACTTAGAAAAAGAGACAAGCTTATTATTTTAACGATCGAGAGTGAAAAGATAAGCAATGTTTATCAATAAAAACCTCAAAAAAGCAAGCGCGATTGTCGAAATGCTAGTTGTCTCTTTTTTGTTATTGTTTGTTAAATACGAGTAGGTATATGTATTTAGACTTCTCTTTTACGCATTTTGAAGTAAGTAGATATGCATAATTATAATAAACACATTTGAATAGGTCACTTCACTGTTCATACAAGCTCACCTTCCGAGTGAGCATTGACTTCTTCGTGGGCTGACGAACGAACATTTTTGCTATGTGAAATCCTATTTTCATCTGTCCAAGAACGAACGAATGTTCGCTCAGGACACTAAGTGAAATAGCGGCTTTACGTTTTTGACCTATACTTAGATCAATTTGTAGTTAAATGTGGGATCTATGAAAGGTAGTCTATGTAAAAAGATATCGAGTTACGATCAAAGCGGTTCTCTGCAAATTAATGGTGTAATAAATAAATTGTGGAATAAAATATTACCCAGTGTAGTAAATAAATAAACATGATACTGACATTATGTAAAATGCAATTATTTCCGTTACCTAAAGGTTGTCTGGAAGAGATCGCTTTTTAGCGATACGACCGTCTGCTGTCAACCTCTAGTTAAGTCGCTATTTTCTCTGTACATGTTTTCATTTATACAGGTGTACAATAAAGAGTATTTTGTATTGTGTTCTAAATAATGGCGACGTAGTGGTAGATGAATTAGGTTAGTACCTATATAAAAACCTCGTTTTGTGATGAAACAGATCATAAGTGTGATATTTGGCTTAATTTATGGTTCATAAGTATAAAATTTACACACTGTAGAAGATAATGTCTATAGAATATTTCGTGTTACTTTATTACCCTACTTTGTATTAGCTTTAAGCCGAACTATTATTAAAACCATATAAACTAGCTATTGAGCATCATTGATTTCACCTTAAAATTGCTAGTAGTTTTTTTTCTAAAAGGCACAGATTGAAAAGTATACGAAACCTACCCAATTGCGCCTACTAACCTGTGGTCTAGCTCCTATCATAATAATAAGATTGTTGCTATCACTGAGCAGGACATAAGTACCTACCTACATGTAACTCTAGGAGTAAACTGTCTCTGTATAAGTACCTACATATAACTAGAAGTTTATTGTTTGTATGTAAGTACCTACTGGGTAATCATACGTGGAAACTTAGACCATTGTCCAGCGATTACTGGCGATAAGCCGCTTTTATACGGGAATTAGTACTGCATGTTCCGTACGTTGTGTAGTACCCGTACTAAGAGCTGCCAACTCACAAAATAAATTGATCGACGGCTTTTTTTTATTTATTTAAATAAGAAAAACAGATACATTGTACCTTAAATTTAATTTTTGCCAAACTGTGAGACAGTTTGTTGGCGTTGCGGTCAATTAAATCTTAAACTACGATATATTAGGTAGAACACTGTCATACATATAAATTCCAATCTAAGATGACAATAACTCTTTAGGTGAGTAGGTAAATGATTTATGCTAGCAAGTGAACAACAACATACGTAGGCATAGATAGGCCCATGATTTTACATGTTATCATCAGAATATCTCAGTCTACTGTTCAGACGCATTAGGAGGCAAATGTCCATAGTTCCCACGCTGGCTAAGCGGATTGACCATCGCAGTAATGTCCACTATTGATGACGCTGTTCAAGCCATCATCAATCTTCTATCAAAGAATGGCCAGTGACACTTCAGTCTTCAGTCGGCTCTTACGACACCCGCGGGAAGAGTTGGGGTGGTGACAAATGTATTCTTACTGCCGTTATCACACGTCGGGAGTTTTTTTTATATAGTTAGGCTTAATTAAACGAAAAATTACGATCCCTTCTATTGTGATACAAAAGTTAGTCATATAAATTATATGCTTTACTCTGTTCAACATCCTTTGGCAGTAAAAAAACTTTGTATCTATACGGCCTCGCTACACTCGGCCGGATACACTTATGGTGTATGCAGCCAATGTACCATTCTGTTCATACCGCTCGCACTGGCGTACCTATTGGTTCAAGAGAGAGGGACATAAACACATGTTTTTATGTCTATCTCTTGTTTCTTATAGTTCACTTTTTCGCTCAAAGGTTAACTGGAAGAGATCCCTTTCAGGGATAAGGTCACCTTTGTACTTGTTCAAATTGTTATGTGTATTTATTACCTACTTTTTCAGTACCTACAGTAAAGAATTTACATACATAAAGTAAGTTAGGCAGTCCAACTCACGTCGGCGACTCGTAGTAAGGCCAGCTGCTTACGTTAGCCGATTATACAGCTTGAATACAGCACCTAGTGAGAATAATGTTTTATACCTATGTGAATGGATTATTATTATATGTGCCTAACATAACGTTTGATCTGTAGAAATATATTTTGCTATTGGCAGGTTAAGCTTTGTTGCGATATTTGATATTACCAATAAAGTGTGTTTGCTTGTAAAATTAATAAGGTTTTTATGAATAAATTATACGTTATTATAGGGAAAAGATTATTGTTAAGCTTACCCCCTTATTCATATCATTATCATTATTATCAAATAAATAATAATTAACATTGTAGTACCTTTGTAATTCATATTTATACACATTTGTTAGCATTAAGATTGACATTTTATTACTTTTTATTTGTTATAACTTATTGATATTTGTCAGCCTCCGTAGCCTAGTTGGTAGTGAGTAGTGACCCTGCCTACGAAGCTGGAGGTTCCGGGTTCGAATCCCGGCGAGGGCATTCTTTGTGTATTTAAGTATCTATATGTATCTATCTATTATACAGGGTGGTCCAAACCTTGACGTAAAAAAATTTTTTTAGATTCCTCACGTCATGAGCTATCAAAATATACCCCATGTATGTTAGCCGATTTTTTGTAGTTTTCGAGTTATGAATTTTTGAAAATTTTTTTTTGAGAAATTCTGTAATGAAGAAATTTATTAATAAAAAAAAAACTGTTAGGTTTTTTAACTAGTTTCTTTTTGTAAAAGTATTACTACAAATAAAGCATTTACTGACAAAAAAATTAGCGTCCTTACTTTGATACAAGTAGGATAAAAAAATACAAAATTCAAAATTTTACGCTAAAAACGCATCAAAATATGTACGTACGTATTAATGTACGTAAATAAAAAAAATAAAACATATCCCAAGGATTTTTGGTAATGTAAAGACTGCCCTAGACCTTAAACCTTCATAAAAGCAAAAAAAAAGTGATATTGAATAATGAGGATTTTTCGGAGTAGTCGGTCAAATAAAATTAAAAAAAACCTCAAAATTTTTAATTTAAAAATAAAGTGAAATTTCGTCTCTTTTGTTGTTCTTATCAATAAACAAAGACAGAAAATACCACGAAAACTGAATTTGTGTAGTTATTCAAGTCATTTTTTACTACTTTAAAATTTTAAGCTTTTTAAGTTTATTTGACCGACTACTCCGAAAAATCCTCATTATTAAGTATCACTTTTTTTTTGCTTTTACGGAGGTTTAAGGTCTAGGGCAGTCTTTACATTACCAAAAATCCTTGGGATATGTTTATTTTTTTTATTTACGTACATTAATGCTATTTTGATGCATTTTTTAACGTAAAATTTTGAATTTGGTATTTTTTATCCTACTTGTATCAAAGTGAGGACGCTAATTTTTTTGTCAGTAAATGCTTTATTTGTAGTAATACTTTTACAAAAAGAAAATATTAAAAAAACCCAACAGTTTTTTTTATCAATAAATTCCTTCATTCCAGAATTACTCAAAAAAAAATTTTTCAAAAATTCATAACTCGAAAACTACAAAAAATCGGCTAATATACATGGGGTATATTCTGATAGCCCATGACGTAGGGAACCTAAAAAAAATTTTTTGACGTCAAGGTTTGGACCACCCTGTATATATCGTCGCCTGGTACCCACATCACAAGCCTTAATTGAGCTTACCGTGGAACTAGGTCGATTTGTGTAGGATGTCCCAAGATATTTATTTATTTATTTATTATTTATTTATTGATGGGTACCCCTAGTACCCAAATTTTTTAATTGTATTTGATTTGATTGTTTATATTTTTTTATTACCTGGTAAGTAATATAAATTTTCATTATTATTGAACGTTCAATATACGACTAGTAATATAAGTAAAATGTACTACATACATACTTTTACGAAACTTGTATATTGAGATTAAATAAACTAAACTAAACATTAACGTCTCCTAATTTAGCAAGCCGCTAAGTATTGGTTGTCCTTTTCGGTCGTATCAAAATGTCAAAAGGGATAAACAATACTTAGCGGATTGCTAAGTTAGGAGAGGTTTATGAATATGGGAGTAAGATATTCATATACTTTCCAAATCAAAATTTTAATTATGGGTCAAAATTCTTTTCGTTGTCTTGTTCCATACCACTCTGTCACCCTTCTAGTTGCTGTCTCGACTCAGTATATAAAAATAATTTTGTTCCATAAAAATTAAATTTACACACTGTACAAGATAATGTCTATAGAATTAAAAACAAATCCGGTGCTTGTACAAATATTTCTTTTTCACGCTGAATTTTAATCCATACAAAATATTTTCTTCGGTTACCGCGAGGATTACACATGAAATAAAACTATGAAAACGGTTATCCGAGACGGAGTTTATCCGTTTTCATAGTTTTATTTCATGTTTAATCCATACATCAAAAATTGGAAAGAAAACATCATCTCATACAACTGTATCACGTTTTTAGGGACACAAAATAAGACAACGAAAATAATTTTGACCCTTAAAGTGTGACCTACCTTTTTTACAAATACGATAAGACATACCTACTTCAAAAAATAGTCGAATTGCGAAACTCCTCCTATTTTGTTGTAGTCGGTTAAAAATGTTGCTCCATTATCTAAACTCACCATTATAAAAGCGCTGACCGGCGTCTGTCTGTCGCCATGACACCCTCCTTTCTTCCCGTGACCTGTCACTTTTACTGAACTTGCAAATCGCTTTTTCATTTCACAAGTAGTTTTCTTATTTCGCCGTCACCGCAAAGTTTTGGGGCTTGACATTTATTTGGTAGTTAATAAGTGTCGAACGTGGATGTATAGAATATTACGGATTACCCATAGCTATACACCGTAATCTTCTAATGGCCGCAGCGCCGCGCCTGTGTGCGTTTCATTCCGACTGACACTATCAGCAGGCTTAGTCAAGATGCCATTTTGAAATCGTATACGCTAAGTGATGAGTAATACATGTATGAGAATGACAGTTTCGAATGAAAAGATACGTGACTATTTTCGTACATTAATATAGTCACGTGATTATAATAATGTATGGAACATGGACAGAATGGTAACTTGGCTAGACCTGCAGGTCTACTGTACTCTATGATAACAATTTGTTGTTTCTTTTTATGTGACAAAGGTAGACAACTGAGCTCTCAGCCTACCTGATGAAAAGCGGGAACTGAGGCCCATAGACATAGTGACTAAAAATCGCCTATGCGCTGCCTATCCAGAGGATTTATGTGGATTGCCTCTATGCCAGTAATTACACCGGCTATCTTACCCCCAAACCGGAACACAGTACTAACTATTTAGCGGCAGGTTAACGGGTAAGACGGTGCACTTATTGTGTAGTTACGAGGAAAAGGTGCGCATAATACTTGTGCAACTCAATCAAAGTTTTGTCTTAGCGATAAAGTGTCTGGAAACGTTATGTTAGTCTATAGTCTCAAACATTTAAAGGTCAGAAGTTTAGAAAGTCGTTTTAAGAATATCAAAACCTTCGAGTTTTGGAGTTCTAAAAACATCTACGACGTAAAATTTAGATTTTAATCATAATTATTGTTTTGTTTATACTTTTGACCTTTAATTTCAAGTAATATTTGTAAGTGTACACGATCGACTTGGGAAAACCTGTCGATCAATATTGATAACAATGTCAATTAGATCGATACAATAAGAAATAAATTCCATTATCGTCTCGTCTTCCACGTTTGGAGTAATTTCGAAGAAAATATGTCAAAGATAACGAAATAACACGGTAAAAGTACTGATGAAAATGTTTTTATTCTTGCGTAGGCGGGCATAAAATGGCGACGAATTTACTACAGGGTGCTAGCGAGCATAGCGAGATATCAAGACAGTTTAAAATTGTAAAAAAAACGAGCGCTGTCGTGCCAACAAACTGCTTCTGCAGTTTTGCAAGTAAATTTAAGAACATACTTTGTGTTAACATTTTTAGTAAATAAATTAAAAGAATAAAAACTATGTATTCTAGACGTCTACGACTCTCTAGACGACGAAATAAACGAAAAAATATTACGAGATCTAATGTCAAATATAACCAAAAAAAATTTGACTGTTCATTAAATTTCAATTTTATTTTTTATTGTCGAAAAGTGAAAATTTACTTATAGGACGTAAAAGTGAAAATAACCTGCGTCCAGCAGTGGACTGAGATAGGCAAATGATGATGATATGATGATGATGATAGTACATTACAGTCTAGCATGTTACAAGAAATATTTCTCTGCATGTTTTGAGAAGCCGCTCATCGCTCTGAGTAGCACAAACTTTCCGGAACTAGTTATTTACTTTTAATCTGTCTCCAACTTTGAGATCTCATAAAGTATTCCGAGAGCCGGGACAGTCTGCGAAACTTCGGAATTATGGTGTTATTAGTAATGGTCTCTTAAGTCAACCGCATGCGACTTGGGGTCACTGCGTTCGGGAAAATGGAGGACTTTTCCTGTTTTTATCAAGTGATAAAACGTTACGACTCCCGGAGTTTATATTGCGCGACGTAGAGGAAACTTTTTCTTCAAATACTGTGTGCTATCAAGTTTACAGTTTTTTTTAGGGTAACCATAAATTCTTAGAGGTGAACATTCTTTTTATTCAGATGTTTTATATAAAAAAATAAGCACAAGATTTCATTTCATTTATTTGCCATTCACTGTATGTTTACAGAGAAATAAGCTGGTACAGTATACAATTTTTGTTCTACGTCAATTTTGTCTCAATACAATTTTACCTAAATAGGATAGATAAAAGTGGCTAAGCTATATTTTTTTGTTACCTATTTTAAATTCTTCTGTAACTGGTATATTTGTAGGTATTTTTGTCTGATGCTGATTCTTAGTTAACCCTTAACCATCTACGTGCGGTCTCACAGACACTGGATTATTCAAAATTGACAATAACTGAACGCAAGTACATCGCTCAAGTAGCATCGGCGGTCCGTGAGACCGCATGTAGGTGGTTACGATACATTTTGTAACTGTCTCAGTGACCGCACGTAGGTGGTTGTGTTATTTAAATTTCGAATACAGTTTTGAAAAAAGGTTCAAATTTATGAAGGAACTGGCCGAAAAATTAGTGAAACCCTATTTAGAGCGTCGTGCAAATAATCAGCGTCTTCCACGGGACTAGAAACTTGTTTTGAATGTGAATGTTCGAAAAAATTGTGTGTCGACGGCAGACAAGAATGGTTATTTTAAAAGCATGTAATTTTACAAAAATATCTTATTTGTAACCAAATTGGATAGTTTAATAGCATTTTTGATTGCTCAATTTAATTTTTTTATAATGAAAAGCTTTATATTATGTTTTTTTTTTATTTTGTAATCTTATATCCTGAAGGATACTAAGTTTTGTAATCGGAAATACAACAAGTTAATAATTATGTGAAGTTTGAAATACACAATGTTGATTATATTTGTATTCTTGTTGGTTAATAAATGCCTGAAACTATTTAAAGTATATTTAATATATTTAAACCCCCTTCAGTCACGCCAAAGTAAATAAATCAGGTCGCATAAGAAGAAGCGGTCTCCAGGACCGCAGGTAGGTGGTTGTGTGATACAAACAGGACGTAGGTAGTCAAGGGTTAAAATAAAAAAGTTTTCAGAGAGAAAAGTAAATAATAATGATGTAAGAAGTGATGGGAATAAGCAATGAAGTAGCCTGTCCATATTGCGGAAAAGACTAAACCAGCCAGTAATGCTTTGCGGAATGCATCATGTACGCAGCAGCGAGATAATATGATATATTTGGCAGAGATAAGCTGGAGTAGAAAGAACTCAGGTCGCAACAGAGGTGGACTCCAGGGATGTCCTACAGTTCTGCAAGAAAATAAAGAGCAAAAGGTCCTAAGTAGGATAATCGTCGGTAAATAATATTACCCGAGCTATGTTGAGTGAAGACCTATTAGCGCAATTCACTGTTTACATGTAAATTTGAATGTTTTTTGCGAAAATTTTTTTTGCGAAAAATCATTTCCTATTCTATTTTCATAGCGTTAGAGTGTATACAGGGCGTCCCAAAGTTATGGGGTATGAAGAGGAAGTACCTAAAATCGCAGATAGGATATTTTGCTGAAAGAAGACTTTATTTTATTTTGAATCATTAAAAAAAAATGCTTTTTCTAGGCAACAAACCTACTTTAAAACAATAATTTTACTACTTTTTCGTATTTTTATGATGTCTTTCGAAAGAATGGATAAAAAAAACAATTTTTCTTATGGAACATAGTATCTAAAACTAAACTAAAAAACGTTTGATTAAAAATACGAAAAAAAATTTGTAGTCGGTTCGATTTCCGGGTGAAGCAAGTAATTTTTTGAAAAACTTTGAATGCAGAATGACTACATTTTAAAAATTACATATGAGTCTTCTTTTAGCAAAATACACTATCTACGATATTTAAGGTACTTCCCCTTCATGTCCCAAAACTTTCGGACACCCTGTATACGGAGACTATACGTGCCTTTACCTGAAATAGGCCCCCTTCTGGTCACGCAACTGAGTTCTAACTTCAAATATCACCGTGCTTATCGCTTATCAAGTTTCATTAATAAAAAAGCGTCGGAACTTAATTTGTGTCGCGTCGCCAGTTTTACACAGCCCATAAATCCGATAGGGAAGACAAAAAAGGCCGGGGGCTGTTTGTCGTATTGATTTATTCCGGTTATAAATCTGGCACGGGATTAATCAGGCTAAGTTTGTCAGCGCAATATGCCGATACAGCTTACAGGTAAATGTTTGGTGAAAAAATTGTTTTGTTGACCGCTGTTTTCCGGCAAAAATGTTTTATGCGATGCCGTTTTCGAGCGCTGTAACCACCATGAGTTGCCAAGTGTCAGTTACGAATGTTACGATAGATTTTGGGTCAAAATTATTTTCGCTGTCTTGTTTCATACCACTCTGTCACGCTTCTAGCTGCTGTCTCGATACAGTATATAAAAAAATCGGTGCACTTGTAGGTATTTATTTTTCACGCTAGATTTTAAACCATACATCAAAAATTGGAAGCAAAACATCGTCTCATACAAAAATCACAACTGTGTCACGTTTTAAGGGACACAAAATAAGACAACGAAAAGTATTTTGACCCTTTTACTAGTACGTAAAGGCCCGGCCACGACATTGGTCTAAGGCGACCAGCGGCGAGCGAATCCATGAGTTGGAGCGGGATGCCGATATGAGTACTCCCTCTCGCACGTATGTTTTCTCGCTAAGCCTGTCGCCTTAGACCAATGTCGTGGCCGCGGCATAAAGCAGGCTTTCGCGCTCGCTCTAATACATAATTGCGAGCGCGAATGATGCATTACGTATCGAGTAAAACCTAACGTATCATACTTGAAAAGTCACGGTACGGCTACAGATGTCGCGGTGGTATGGTTTTTACTAGTCTGCGCTGAAAGTGAAGGCGACCCGCAACAAGGCACGCTCGTACATCTCACGTGACTTCACATTCCGAGCAAACTCAATGTTGCAATTTATTTACTATGTCATTTTTTAATGAAATTATAGATTCTGGATAAAATGGCTGGGCCACAAGAACGTAATGGTAGTGAGTTTCCATTTTATTAATTCTAAAGTTAAAGCCAGTACAACGTAGGTACATTGTAGTATATCACTTAACTTCGCTTATTTGAAAATGAAGGGGATCTTTTAATATATATTTATTCCAGAACGTAATCACAACTTTGGATTATTGTAGTTTGACATATACCTACAAATAAAACACTTTAATTAAAAAAAAGTCTGCGAAAAAAAACCCTAAAAAGCTCAACCGCTGCTTACAATACAAAACAGTTAGGAAGATACCTTCATTTTAATCAGGAAACAGTAAAAAAAAACCTTTCCAAGAAATTGCAATCGCTTGGTCTGAAAGTTTAGATACTCCACGAAAGTAATCAGGAAAAATTTAAGTAAGGGAAAGTTCAAATGCAGTGTCCGATTAAGAGGATTTTGATAGGATTCTAACCCTTATATTGAGTGAGTTAAGGGTTGATTTAGCATGCAAATAGTTTGCCTAGGCACGATCGCAAGTTTTTTCAATGATCCATTACAAATTGTCCATGAAAAATAAAAAAAATACTTCTGGCATTAAGTAATAGTAACAAAATTGTCGTACCAAACTTTGACTGGCGTGAAACACAATAATTATCGATCTTAAAGCAAGAATTTATGATAAATATATACAAATTAATGCCTTCGCCAGTATTTCAAAAATCTCTAGCACAGTTCCACCTGGGCCATACAACATGGTCTGTTAGATCGGCTGCAGAATACGCAGCTAGGCAAAACTGCTGTCATAAGCTAAAAGGCCGTCTTATGACAAAAGTCACTTTCGAGATAATCGTAAAAAACCTTGTTTTTGCAATTTCTACGAAATTAAACGACTTTTTTTTACGTGGGAGCTACATATATGTAGGTACTTATATAAAAGCATTTTTTGTATGTACTTTATTACGTTAGTTTTTTTATTTAACAAAACTACTTCTAGCTTAGTTTAACGATTAGAAATGTGTAGGTCGTACTAACCTAAAAGGCAGTAAAAACACGTTATACGGCATGCTAACTTAGGATTGCTGTCAACGTATGTTTACTAATCAAAAAAGCTGTCACATACTGTTTTTTAGCTAAGCAACAATGTATTTTTCTTTATTGAATGTCTTGTCTAAGTTTGGCCAATCAGTCATTTTGGCCAAAATGTCAAAAGGTGTCATTTCAGCTTATGACGGCAGAAAAGCGTTGGAAGTATTCTGCCTTGGAACCAACGTATGTTTTCATACCAGTTGCGGTGGAAACTGCGGGGTCATGTGGTGCGAGACCCATTTGTTCGACCGACCCCTTTTGATGAGACCTAAGTTTGGCAACCCATCTTTTTAACTGCTCCACCGTCAATTGTCATTAGATGCCGTTTCACCCAAATTCTATCGTATATCAATATTAGTGGCTATAAAGGTGAGTGATAACCGAACATCCGCTATGCATTATAGGACGCCGTAATGTGAATGGAAATTACGTAATTTATTGCTTAAGGTGTACTTTTTTGACGTGTATTGCTAGGAGCTGCTTTTATGCGGTATTATTAACATATTCGCTGCGTTATTAGGTCTACAACAGGCCTAGTACGTCGACTCCCACTCGGTGCGGGAGCAAAATATGGTGTACTCGCGTTCGTGCGAAGCGTATATCTCGTAGATTGTTCAGAGTACAAAAGAGACAAATATAGCTTTGTAAATTTTATCAAAGGGCTACTAATTCCGGTAATAAAAGTAGTATTACGTCTTTAGACATAATATCGCACTGAACAAAGAAATTGTAATTACTTGCGAATATTAGGTTTAAAGACCTAATATGGTATAATAGGCTTATTAGCCTAATGCCGCACTGATAGGAGGATTCTTTTTAGTTAGTGTTGTGCTGACAATCGATAGTCTGTGACGTAATTACGTCGAAGGAAAAGTAAAAATGAGTCAGTCGAGAAAGTGTTGCGGAAAACTATTGCAATTAGGTATAGCGTATTTTTAAACGACAGAAGTTCAAGTGATGATGAAACGTAAGATTAAAATACTCGAGGATGTTGTATTCAACCCGGATATGTCAAAACCAACAAGGTCAACCCACGTTAGTTCTAGCAATGTAAATATCTTCTAAATATACAATTACCCTATTGTGTTAATTAACCTGTAATAAATATAATTAGTTTTTTCTGTTATCGACTATTTATTTCTCATCACTAATATAAACCTTAAATATACCGATTATTATGTGCGGTATTAGGTCTAAAAGCCTCATATTTATTTTGACATTTATTTCAAATATCACAATTGGGAGCCTCGGGCGAAGCCAGCACTACAAAAATGTACACTATTACAACAACATAAATACAAAATTGGCGTGCATTTCTTCATTTTCAGATAGATAATCGAGTTTGAATCAACTTCAGACTCACTAGGTCTTTGGACCTAATGCCGCACCAGCCGAAAGTGTACGTCTTAGGCGTTTCGACCTGTTAACGCACTAGAGAAAAAACTTGTATAATTGGTACCGCAGCGAACGTGTTAAAAGATGATTATTTTTGAAGATGCCGTGAGGTGACGGCAGTTACAAATAATAATACATTTGTCATCACCCCAACTCTCACCGTGAAATCATAATCAAAACATCCTCCACAAGTTTTATCAAAAGATCATGCATATAACAATTAAATAAAACACAAATTCACAAATTGATCAAGTCGGTCCTTTTCACTACTCTATTATTAAAATTAATTGACAGAATCGAATTATGAAAAGCCACTAATTTTATCTCAAGTTGCCTCAATATTCATGTTACATTGCTGCCTAATACAATTTCAAGTAACAGTCTTCATAATTATTATAAAACCTATAATTTAACACGCGGTATGAACTCAGCCGTGTCGTGAGGGCAATAAGAATACATTTGTCGCCACCCCAACTCCTCCTGCGGGTGTCGTAAGAGTCGACTGAGGGATTGACCACTGACCATTATATTGTGTCACTGACCATTATTTGATAAAATATTGATGATGGACAGCGTCATCATAGTGGACACTGGACACATTACTGCGATCGCCAATCCGCTTGCCCAGCATGGCGATTATGGGCATTTACCTCCTAATGCGCCTATACGCATAGTTAATACGAGAGGCCTACGTCCAGCAGTGGACTATCATAGGCTGATGATGATGGATGAACTCAGTGTCTAGCATAACAAGGGGTAAGAAATTTGACTAATTCCCAACTAGATATGTATGGAATGCCTTAAACATGAGGCGCTGGGTCAGTATAATAATTCAGACCATGTGAGCTGCACGGAATTCCGGACGGATAGTGCTGTGCTTACTGAATAGATCCATTCGATTCTCGAATATAAATTGATGTGATATTAGATTGACATCGTGTTGTTTCATTTGCTCTGAAACGACTCGCTTGTCTATAATTTATGATTAAAAAAACATCTACCTTCAAATAGTTTTTTAAGCTAGTTGAGGGTAGATTACATTACACGATCAAATAAAGAAGGTTAAAGCCAGGTTCGGTTACAGATCCATGTTTTGTATTTGGTTGGTTAACTAATGAATGTTCTGATACCCAAAAATAAATAAATAATGTGTGTACGTTTCTATAAACACTCACGGTATAGGTTATAGCATTTTTATCACACCACGAGCGATAATATATATACTAGTAATGCACTGTAAAGACTCTCATTACGCCGTATGTATAGGTATAAATACATTTGATTATATATTGATTGTTTGAAATATTTCAAGCATCTGAGTTTCGTTTTTGGTGAGTTTTCTTCAGTTGCTATTGTTCCATATTGAACTGATACTAGAAAGCATTAATTTAAAATCCATGGATCTCTGAAAACCAATTTTGGCTATCAGCACGAGATCAAAACCACAATTGACGTCTCTCTCCCACCTGCAAATTTATTATGTAAGTGTGAGAAGAAGGCAACGGCACCCTGAGTAGCAAGTTCATTTCATTGAATTTATATTGAGAGAGCAGAATACAGGCCCAGTTTCGCCCTAACAAGACGATATTACTTCTGTATAAGGAAAAATGCTGACAAAGGCGAAATATATAAAACAGGCGCACACACGAGAGAAGTTTTTGGGTATGCGGGTGTCATCACTTTTAGGTGTTTCATTCCTTCGTTAATGAAATATGAAAGTAATGATTCGTAATATTTTCTTCGGTTACCGCGAGGATTACTCATGAAATAAAACTATGAAAACGGATAAACTCGCGTATTAACATTAACTTCATTCCGACGTTTCGAACACTTTACAGGGTTCAGGGTCTGCGGGCGACTGACAATGGAGGAAATTTGATACATCTCCATTAAAATAAGAAAGATAAAAAAGAAAGAAGAAGAGAAGAAATAATATCTAAGAACGAACATTTGACAGTTTAGAAAAGACCCTTATATAATTATGACATTCAGTCTATCGAATAAATGGCGAGTCATACCCTCATATTAATAAAGATTAATCTATAACTTTACTGTCAAAAGTTCATTCTTAGATCTCGCAAACTATTATAGAAATGCGTTTGATATCCATCAATCACATTTTCAGCTAGGTGACACTAAAAATATGTTTGTAACCACCGCAAACTGTAGGTGTCCAACTGACTAGGTATAGGATTGAAGTATCACTGACCGTTTACATTTATTGTAGATTGATGACGCGCAGCAGCGTCATCAACTCATCATAGATGAAAGGAATAATCCAACAAGCGTTTAAATACATTTATTTGCACAAATACACAAAAATATGAATATTTCCCATTTTTACAATACGAGCACGCTCCGCGCACCGCCATTGTTTTTTCCTTAACTTTTTAAAAGTATAAAAATCAGCCAGTGCTTCAGCCTGTGTGAAGGCGGAAGCAGCTGGGTTGCCAGTATCGTAAAATAATTAAGTATTGCCAAATGATAATATTTGCTTACATAGTGGATACATTGGACACATGACTGTGATCGCCAACCCGTTTGTCCAGCGCTAAAAGTATGTAGAGTGCGTTTTGATGAAAATAAGGTTATTAGGTAAAATGGTGCATGAAAAACGTTGCCAGCATATGGACGACGTTTTATCTTGCCCCATTTAAAGACCTGATCTTACCATTCATACCTCAACGCTCCTTACCCAATACCCAGTTTACAAACGTAAAGTAGATTGGTAAATGTTAATTAAAATCCAATACACTATCACACAAAGCCCGACTAACCTTAATTTAATAGCAAAGCAATCTGTAGTTTAAATCGGTGTTTGAAAATGTATTTTCGCCTCGGATGTAATCGGATTAGGCGGGATGTGCCCAGCCTACTAAATGCCTAGTTTTCGTTAGATTGTTCAGGATTAATTAGAATTGTTCTAGACCTGTTTAATGTTAACACAATATCAAAAATCCTGAGAAAAAGCCTCTGAGAATGAAACTATTTGTAAATGAATACAGAATAACACAATTTTGTGTAACTCATCCAGTTAGCGCTGTAAATTGGCAAGATATTGATGGGAAAACACAGGCACTTGATTTAAAACTTTTGTGGGATATAATATTATATATATATAAATATAATTAAACAATTAAACTCTATAGGCTATTTGAAACATGTCACGCGTAATTACTTAATAATGGTTTAAGTAATTATATGTAAAAATTTATAACTACAGGTTAGGTACAAAAAATTTGAAAAGAAGCCCTTTAAAAACTTTAAAAATTTAAAATTTCCGGGAAAACTAATTTTTTTTTAAATTGGCTTTTTTTTTCGGATTCTTTCGCAAAAATCTAAGACAGTTTTCACTATTCATTTTCTAAGCCTATGTTCATTACTTAGGTCTAATTTTCACTTATAAATTTATAAATCATCAGGCCTAGGCCTGCAAAGTAACTTTTTTTTTGTTCGACAATGACAATCATTTTTTTTTTGTATTTCTTCGTATGTTTGAGAAAAGCACTATACATACCTCGGCGTGAAAACGGATTCCCGGCCTCGTTACCTATCTATCCGGTATATACCAACTTGGCCGGAAATCTTCATTTTCCCGGCCTCTGATGTAATGTACTATTGTTTTTTTTCCGAGTTTTTCATCGCTAGTCACGAGGCCGGAATTGCACCTGTAATTTCTTACGTAAGTTGTAGGGACGAAGCTATACTAAGGAATGAGACGTAAATATCACTATCTCATTCCTTAGTATAGCTCCGTCTCTATAACTTATGTAAGAACTCATAGGTACAATCCCGGTCTTCACGGCCCCACACCGTGCTATTTTTATTCAGCCATATACATGATGTGGAATCTATAGCAAATCACTCGCACTTACATTAAAAGCCTATCAGTGAAATGTAAACTAATTATGACATTCCCCACAGACTCAATATTATTCACATCAGCAACATTAACCAGTTTATTAACCAATAAAACAGTTAGAATATCGATCAACCAATCACAAACTGTATTCTATAATGTTATTACTAAGAATATTTAATATTATGGATCCCTAATCTAACAAGAGACTTTGAGACACAAAATGATGGCAGCTTCACAAATGCCAAATTATAGTCGCAGATTTCTAAGAATGAACTTTTGACAGTTATATATTAAACCTTATTAATATAGGGGTAAGGTTAACCGTTTTTCCGATAGTCTTAACTTATATATAAGGCTTATTTCTAAACTATCACAGTTCATTCTTAGAAATCTGCAACTATAGGTGTAGGTACTACAATCGTCATTAAGCCAATATTTGTAGAAGATAATAAAATGCAAGTTACAAAAAAATATCCGATCATAAAGTTAGGAGGGACGGGACATCCACAGGATTTGAAATATATTATTATCAAAGCGTTACATATAATTGCATTTAGTTTCCATTAATGAACGCGATCGGTACAGTGCCAGATAAGGCTTTGTGATCATACATATACTTGTACATACACTGTATAGTGCTTCCAAATTATCGAGTGGGAACGCAAAGCTGCTTTCCATTGCGTTTAAATGTAAGTGCAAATCGTACGTATTCGTGTAGCATTTAGCGCGCAATATGGAGCAGACACCTGCGCGGATTCGGGTAATTTGGATGAATTTGCAACGCCAGGATTGAGGTTCAGGGTGCTTAGACAAGTTGCCAATCGCTAACGCTTAATCGTCAAACGTAAACGAAAGGCAGCTAACTGTCTTTGTTGCACT
Organism: Thaumatotibia leucotreta; assembly: GCA_025490895.1. Taxonomy (NCBI): domain Eukaryota; kingdom Metazoa; phylum Arthropoda; class Insecta; order Lepidoptera; family Tortricidae; genus Thaumatotibia; species Thaumatotibia leucotreta. The sequence goes on from JALPQI010020124.1 coordinate 19,838, forward strand.
AATACGAAAGAGTGACAGAGAGGGAAAACTACGATACGCTACTAAGCGTTAGCGATTGGCAACGTGGCTACGAGTAAGTATCCTGGTCATCACAAGAATAATGTACGAGTACGAGAAAATTAAACCTCTATGCGAACATTTGTATTAACTCGGTAAAAGCTAATTATATGTAAATAATAGTAGGTATAATCGTCAGGTATCCAATAGTTTTATGGAAATTCAATACCCTATTTACTATTGTTTATAATGCTCATTGACATTATAAATTTCAATAACGATATCAAAAACAAAGCGAATATTATTAAAATGTTTAGGTACCCGTAAAGTAATAAAATTTTGTGTTGACTTTATTTATATGAACTTCCCGTTTCCGAGGATTAAATTTAATTGGAATATTCTGTCGCTTTTTGAAACTCGCCATTTAAATTTGACCTTTTATTAGCGGACCCTTTTGAATTAGACAATTATTGAAATACCAGCAAATAAATGCGGTGGCGATGTTTTCGCCGTACTAAGCGCCATTGTTCGTCGCTTAGAATCCCTTACTACGAGTTCACAATCTAGTTTTTCGTCCACTGCGTAATCGTTTACTACACGTAAATATACAGGATGGAACGGAACGACGATCCTTCCCGCTACCAACAGAGTCTACCAACCGTAACGATGAACTTTCAGTATCTAACAAGGAACCAACATCGAAAAATCATTAAAATATATTTTCCTAGCTAGTGCGGAAAAGTAAACTTTGCGCACGCTTCACGAGCATAAATTTCTCTTTTTAAGGCACTTGTTATGAAAAAAGTCGTTCGATAAACGTGTGAGTGTGTGTTTATAACTTGGGTGATTGTCGCCCTCGTTTTACTCGGGCTGCAACTTTCACCCTCGTCGAAAAATTTTTTTTGCACTTGTATGTAAATGTACCTACTATTATATTTTCGTTCTTACTAAGGAGGATGAATAATCACCATAAGCCAAATGGCGTCCACTGCTGGACAAAGCCTTCCCCCAGAGACTGCCACATCGATCGGTCGTAAACTGCCCTTGTTGTACAGTCATCGTCAATAATATCTTAACCACGATCACAGCAAAAATATCTAAAACAACCTTAGAGCGACTTTGACATAAGAGTATAATATTATTTATTTGGCGATTAAATAGGTGCATTTACAAAGAAATTAATAAAAAGAAATAAACACACCAGAAAGGTTGCCACTCAGCATGTGTCATGGCTAGGTTGCCACGACGCTGATTTTCAGGGCAACCAACGATAATACGATTAACGGTGACTGTTTTTGGTCAATTGATATTGTTACAATAAAATGTTCACATTGACAATATTAAGCCTAAACGACACACCTAATCCCAGCGTAATAACACGAGCAAAGGGCCTAGCACAAAAAATATAATAAAATTAAAAACTCCCCTTTTTGACAGATGGCTTAAACTCAATTGACATGTTGTGGCCATTTGTGACAGCTTCAATAAATGACCGGAGCATTTACGTGGCGGACTTGCCCGATCACCATGAGTGACGTACCTACTGACGTACAGGTAAGCTATGTCATGCGTATTTAACGCAAGTTAAAATATTTTTTTTTTTTGATATCTTTACACAAATCAACCTAGTCCCACGGTAAGCTCAATTAAGGCTTGTGATGTGGATTCCAGGCGACGATTATGCACTTAATCGTATAAGAAAGAGTGACTACAATACGCTACAGAGCATTAGTGATTGGTAACTTGGCTACGGGCTCAGCATAAGTTCGAAAGTAAAGAATACGTCAGGTTTTTAACCGACTGCAAAAAAAGGTGGAGGTTATCCATTCGACTGATTTTTTTGTTGTATGTATGGTATGTTATTTGATATCTCCGAGAATCGTGAACCGATTTTAAAATTTCTTTTTGTGATCGAACGTGTATCACCCCGAGATGGTCCCGTTTAAATTTTTTTGTTTGGTGATTATATCGATACGTAATGCATTCTCTCGCACTGACAAATCGGAGTAAGCGAGTGGCTAGCTTTACGTATCGAAAACCGAACGTTACCGATACTTCCAAAGTCATGGTACGGCTGGTAACGAGTTTGGGACAATAAAGGCGGAAATACTCTACTAAAACGCGACGCGACCCGACGAAACGCGACGCGTGTTGAGTCGTATCAAGTTGTATAATTTTCTATTACCAACACTATGAACATCCGACGCCACGTTATGCGCATGTTCATAGTGTGCTCTTGGTAATAGAAAATGATACAACTTGATACGACTCAACGCATCGCGTTTCGTCGGGTCGCGCCGCGTTTGAGTAGTGTGTTTCCGCCTTAATGCTCGTTCGTGGTAAGGGTGTACTGAAACAGTGAACACCTTCGTAATACCTCTTGGGTCGGGGTGGTTAATGTTCTCAATATTCTAAATAACAAACGGACCGAGAAGTGCGGAAATGAGCTTTTCCGAAAGATAACTTTAAGCCCTATTGCTATTTGGACGTAGTTATGCAAAAAGGAACCAGTCCAACCATTGATTGTTATGATATAGTGTTAATTAAAATGAAAAATTCATGTGGGTTGGTTCTTTTTTAGGGTTCCATAGCCAAAATGGTATTAACGGAACTATACATTCGTCATGTCCGTCTGTCCGTCTGCCACAGCCGGTTTAATTGGTAACTATAAATGCTATTGAATTGAAATTTGGTAAAGATAGGTATTGCATAAACCGCTACTGAATTATGATACAACATTTAAAAAAAAAATTGGGGTTAGGGCCTTACATTCATGTAACTGAGTGATATATTTTTTTAGATGTATATAAACGTGTGGGGTATCAATAGAAAGGTCTATAAAGGTCTATAAAATTATATAAAGGTTTATATTTCACATTTTTGTTTCAGCAAGTAATTTTCGAGATATCAGCTCTCAAGTCTGAACAATGTGTCCCCCCATCTGTTTTTTAAACTACGCGGTATAAAATTCTAAAAAAAAACTGCCCTCACCGGGATTTGAACCCGAAACGTCCAGTTTCATAAGCATAACATCTATAGGAAAGCGACTCTCCGTCTTTCATACAGATATTTTGACAGTGAAGACTTATCTTAATCATAATTGTTTAATTGATTGAATAAAGTCGCTTATTGACAAAATATTTGTAATTATTCAAATTCAAATGAACGGTTAAAAATGCTTCGGAGACTTGGGCTCTCCGAAACATTTTTTCCCGTTTAATTATATTTATAAAATGGAGTTGCGTTTGTGAGAAATTGCTGATTATGAATTTTACATAAAAGCGGAATGTGTAATAAAGATTTTTAGAAAGAAGACACATTTATTTAAGTGCTCTTTTGCCACCCCTATTTATAACAGGACGAGAGCATTAGATATAATGAGGTTCCGTATATTAAAAACTGCCGCTAGAAATAGGGCTTAATGTTATCTTTCGAAAAGCTAATTTCCGTGCAATTCTAAAAAAGTACGTAAGTTTAACAGTTTACTTTTGAATTGCCTTTATTGTATAAACTATACTATACTGTATGCCGTGTGGTGACGGCAGTAAGAATACATTTGTCACCACCCCAACTCCTCCTGCGGGTGTCGTAAGAGTCGACTAAGGGATTACAGTGTCACTGACCATTCTACAAGATTGATGATGGGCAGCAGCGTCATCATAGTGGACACATTACTGCGATCGTCAATCCGCTTGCCCAGCGTGGCGATTATGGGCATTTACCTACCTCCTAATGCGTCTATACGCATAGTTAATAGGAGAGGCCTACGTCCAGCAGTGGACTAACATAGGCTGATGATGATTGTATAAACTTATTCTAAACTATGAAATAAACACACAAATAAAGAAAACGTTTAATTAATTCAAAATACAAATATTTTATATCAAAAAAAGTTAAGTAACGTTACATTTATACTGACTCCCACACTAGGCGCACTAGGTGGTGTCTGTCCCGTGGGGGAATTATATTCATATTTATTGTGTTCCACGACAGTTTTAAATTCAGCAATTCTGTTTTACCTTTTTTACAAGTTTTTTACACCCGTTCCAATTTTTACCTGTTGGTAGTGAAATCTTGCCAGTTTTTCAACCAGATCACAGTCTATCTCAGTCTGGCTATAGGCCTCTCCGAATACCTGCGCGTGTGTATACGTAGGATGCCCTGAAAATTTCGGGAATTCAATACTTAGGAACGTATATTTGACATGTGTTATACCTCTTTCTTACAAGCATAGTCTCATTATTCGAAAACACTGGCCACTTAGAAAAAAAAACAATGTCCGATTTTCAATTGTTTTTTAAAGTCGTTGAGTCGCTGGTGAAAATGGAGCTGTCCCGCGAAAGTTTTAGAGCAATGATTTATTATGACTTTAAAAGTGGATTAACACAACAACAATGTGGAGACCGATTAACTATTGCTTTTAGTAGTGAAGCACCTTCAAAGACGACCATATACAGGTGGTATTCGGAATTCCAACGTGGCCGTGTGTCTCTTGCGGATGACGTACGTGAGGGTCGACCGAAAACGGCCGTTACCGATCAAAACATCGATGTTGTTCGCCAACTGATAAAGGAAGATAGGCATGTTACATATCGGGAGATTCAGGAGACTTTAGGCATTGGAATGAGTCAGGTACAAGTTATTTTACAACAAGAGTTGGGCGTGCGGAAGTTATTTTCCCGGTGGATTCCTCACTTGTTATCTGACGACCAGAAAACGGTACGTGTCAATTGGTGCCGCAAAACTTTAAAAAGATTTAATGGAGGAAGCTCAAATGCCGTTTTTAGTATTGTGTCAGGTGACGAATCATGGATTTACGCATATGAGCCTGAATCGAAAAACCAATCTCGAGTTTGGGTTTACGAAGACGAACCGAAGCCGACAAAAGTTGTTCGTTCTCGCAGCACGATCAAAAAAATGGTAGCCACTTTTGTCTCCAAATCGGGTCGCGTGGCGACTATCGCTCTTGAAGATCGAAGAACTGTCAATGCCGATTGGTATATAGGCGTTTGTTTACCGATTGTTTTTGCTGAACTGCGAAAAACTAACCCTAACCGCCGTATTATACTACACCATGATAATGCCAGCCCTCACACCGCTCAGAAAACAGACGACTATCTGAAGGGCGAAAACGTCGAATTACTGGACCATCCTCCGTACAGCCCCGACCTAAGTCCCAACGATTTTTTTACTTTCCCGAAAATAAAGAATCGGTTGCGTGGTCAGCGTTTTCAGACCGCGGAAGAAGCAGTCGACGCTTATAAAATGGCCATTTTGTCAACCCCCACTTCAGACTTCAATAACTGTTTTAAAAACTGGTTTCAGAGAATGAAAAAGTGTATTAAACACAAAGGAGAATACTTTGAAAAACAATAAAAGTACTTTTATTTCATTAAAATGCGTATTTTTTCCGATTCCCGAAACTTTCAGGGCAACCTACGTACATTTGGAGGTAAATGCCCATAATCACCACGCTGGGTAAAAAGCGGGTTTTGGTGGGATTTTGTACCGAGTTCCCGAGTTCACTATGGTTCAGTCTGAAATGAAATAAAATTTTAGTAGCCTTCTGTTTAATATCAGCCTGACGTAGAATTTACAAATGTAAGTGTGGTAAAACATCAATTATGAAGTCTTGGATGTTGTGAGAATTGGGACTTGTGAGCAAGGATCGGACAAACGCCCGTCATTCTGAAAACATAACACTGTTCCATACAGTAGAGACTTTTTATCTGATGATATTAACATATTTTATTTTATAAGATATTTGTTCAATAACAATAACACAAAGTATTTATTTAGGGGATCCCAACTTTTTTTTACTTGTGCACATCATGATTGTAACCAATAAACGATTTAGATTTTTTGATATTTAATTATTATTAGTGACCAATGTCATAAATTCGTTATCGTGGTGTGTACAAGTAAGATGAAGTTGTGATCTCTTAAATAGATACATTGTGATAGAGTTGTTAAAAAAATATCTTATACAATAAAATTTAATATGTTAACATCATAAGATAAGGAAGTATCTACTGTTCGGAACAGGGTTATGTTTTCAAAATGACGGGCGTTTTTCCGACCCTTGCTTGTGAGTGTTGTGTGTAGGCCTAGTTACAACCCTAGCCTAGAAGTGAATAATCAAGACTAAGTGCGGGTAGTTTGCAAAACCCACGCAGCTAGGTGTTGATCCTTGTGCAATTCTAAAAAAGTTTGTCAAGTAAAGACGTGATACAAATTCAATTTTTTAAAATTGTACAATATTTCAAAATTCTAACCCGTCACTCGATTTAAATTTCCCTCAATTTGCTTGTATTTCAGTGCGGCGTATTAAGCGAAGTGCGGGTCCCATAATTCCGTAATGTTTCAAAGTAGATTTTCATTTCCACCCATTTACTGCACTAAAATATCGCGCTCGGCGATGACAGTTAAATGCTATGAAATCTCTGACGTGGTTGAACAGCCGGAAATATCTGTACACTTTTGCACCTTAACGTAAGGCAATAAGGTTCAAAGGTGTGCACATATTTAAGACGAAATGATCAGAGTTTATGTTCAGTAAGAGGTTTAAGCCCCGAGGTGCGAAAGTAGACGGTTGAGAGTCGAAGGGCGCTGTTTTAATCTTTTCACCACCTATTCGAATAAAGGGCTTTTCTTCCCTGCTATGAGGGAACAAAATGGCACTTTTCTGTTTAAGGACTTTCTATTGCCAGCCTAAAAAAATACCATTACGATTTCTTTATAAACGATGATTTCATAAATAAATAATACATGTTTTATTTTTCTCATAGGTACCTATGTGTCACACGGTAGGTAGGTCAACGTCAAATATATCATTACGGTTTAGGTGCCAAAAATATGTTTACATGAACTTAATGTCAGGGCAATAAAGTCGTGTAAATATATTTTTGGGTCCTATATTGTAGGACTAGGCCCGTGGAAGAAAAGATTATATTTAGATTCGATAATTATATTAACTGTTAACTTCGTGTTACAAGAAGCACATATACGTCCGTTATAGTTCGAAGTGAGGGTAGCGGAGGAATGCCATAACAAAATAATGGAACTTAGTATTGCTATATTTTAACATATGATCGATATTGATTACTATCGATTTACATTCAATTAATAAGATTGATTTTTGTATTTAAAGTAATTTGATTTAATAAAACCAACACGCCCCCTCAAAAATTAATCTGTAGCATGTATAACTAACAATTACATTGATTATAATGTTATATCAATTTACGGACCGTACATTACTTCATCGATAGGTGATTATGTATGATCTAACATTTGTTACAATGGATTAGGGAAAACCCAAATGGGAAAACCTAACCAGATCAGTAATATAATTAAATTAATTAAACATATTACAATACGACATTATTAATTAACTCGTGATTGTTAATTATCACAAACAGCTTATTCTAGACCCATTCTGCTTCTCATCTTTTGAAAAGTTACAGCAGGCAACGGCTTCGTCAAAACATCGGCCAATTGATCACCTGTAGGAACATGAATTAATATAACTACATTATTTTGTACTTGTTCCCTCGAGAAATGATACTTGATGTCAATATGTTTTGACCTTTTATGACACGTTGGATTATTGGCTATACTAATACAACCATTGTTATCTTCAAATATAATAATTGGGTCTGTGATAGTTAGGCTTATGCTGTTTGCTAGAGATTTTAACCATAACGCTTCTTTTACAGCTTCATAAAGAGCCATATATTCAGCTTCGGTAGACGATGCGGCTACTGAAACTTGTCTTTTTGTACACCATGTAATTGTGCAACGTTCAAATAATTGAAATATATAACCAGTAGTTCTTCTTCTGTCACAATTGTCATTGCCTCCCCAATCAGAGTCGGCGTACCCACTTAAAAGGTTTTCAAAGGGACCTCTTTTGTAGGTTAATTTTAAATTCATTGTACCCTTTAAATACCTAAGAACAAGGGTTCTTAGGTATTTAAAGGGTACAATGATTTAGACATTGCCACAATTCTTTGTTATTATTATTTGTATACCGACTTAGTATATTGATTGAAGCACTTAAATCAGGTCGGGTACATAACATAAGATACATCAAAACATCCTATGAGGTTACGGCAAGGGCATCATAGTTTGTTTTTGAATTAAGAGCCTCATAGTTCAACTTAGCTTCAGTGGGGTAGACACGGGATTGCATTCACTCATACTGAATTTACTTAGTATCGCCTGAATATACGCACTCTGATCTAAAGTTACGTAATCACTATACCGCGTTACTTTGATTCCTAGAAAGAACTTTATGTCCTCAAGATCCGTCATTTCAAACTTAGCCTTAAGATAATTTTTAAAATTATTCATTGTTTGAATATCAGCACACACTATTACTAAATCATCAACATATAGTACAATATATATATTTTTATGAATATCCCCTTTATCTAAAATATATATAT
>JALPQI010020125.1:0-21305 GCA_025490895.1 Thaumatotibia leucotreta
GTCATCTTATACAATTAGCATAACATTTAGTCCTAGTCAAATTATTTAGAATCATGTTTGCGGATTATTTGTTATTACTTAGTATGTGTTGGTGTGATGCTACGTAATATGTTGTAATAAAGTTAGTTAAATATAGCTTGAGGTTCCGGGTTCGAATCCCGGTGAGGCCATTTATTTGGTTATTTAAGAAGCTTGCTCAGGTGTTTGTTAGCAGCTTGCTCCGATATATATCTGATTGAAACTGTACAAAAGTCAGTAGAAATGTCTGCAACTCGCGGAGATGAGCTGAAATCGGATTAGAGTTGAGTGCTCCAGAATCGACGTCGCAAAATTGCGTCGCCGTGTCGGTAATTTCATATCTGAAGCGCTTTAAATTGTACTCTGGGATTAAATTGTGTACTGCTCAGTAAAAATTGTATTATAGTGATGGCACACTTAGTCAAAGTAGGTTTAAGGCTGCAATTTAATATTATTTCAATGCCGAATGAAATTGAATATTAAATACTATGGCTCTAGTGAAAAGGGATACAACTCCCAGAAGCTTGTGTAAAGGGATATACGTTTCAGACAAGGGATTAGACATATACTAAGTTAGTAATAAGTTCTTCCAGATCTGGATAATAAATCTAAACAAAGCTTCAGTTGTGATATTAAATGAAGATGAGATTGAATTAAATGTGGGATAAGATTATTCTTTTGTCAGAGTAAATAATCATACAGGATCATACAGAATTCTGATATTTTTTTTTTTAATATTAAGTCGTCGATCTTTTCAAACCAATATCAGACTTTCAACCTATTGTTCTAGCATCTTGGTATATTCCCACCATTAAATCCTATCTTTGCAAATATTGTCTTCCAACAATTTTAATCGTCCCTATATTTTACACTTTCACAACACAAACCAAATCGGGTTATGTGTCAGATGCCAAAGGTTAAAATACGGCGCAGCTCAACCGATCGCTGCACCAAATCCGCAGTTTCCTGCGCTTGTTTGTGCATTTGCAATATTTCTGGGCATCACTACGATCAACAATACTCAACAAAAGCGATTAAATGTCACAATTGATTCATAATAGCGTTTTGGAAGTTGAAACTCATGGAACTGTGGTTTACGGTGTTGCTAAGTTTTGGCACGAGTTAGGTTTATTGCTTTTTAATTGGTCTTTGTTTCCTAGGCTTAGAACTTTCACGAGTTTGGGATTTGTTCCGGTGATATTAGTGAATATTTTGATGTTTTTGCCAGGTAAGTTAGGTAAATATTAATATGATACCTGGAAAAATGTAGTCATTGTACTGTTTAGTTAAAATAAAAGTTGCTTTTGTATCTTTTTCGTACCGAACCCTAAAAATGGGCCATCAAGTCTTTTAGAAAAAGGTATTTCCCTTTTATGCCTTATTTATTTATAGTTATTTCGTGAATTTGCATATCATCAGCCTCTCAGTCCTCAGTCTATCTAAAGCCTTTCTTATTAACTATGCGAATGGACGCATTAGGAAGTAAATAACCATGATCAGTAATAACTATGTAGACTATGATGATGGCGTTGCCCATCATTAGTCTTCCATAAACGAATATTCTTTGACACTTCAATCCCTTAGCTTAGTCGACTCTTAGGACACTCACAGAAAGTTGGGGTGATGACAAATGTATTCTTACCGCTGCACACGTTTCAAGTACGAATTTACGCGTCATTTCATTCAGATGCTTTAGCACAATTGTTAACATGTTTGAAATTTGATAACCACAACAGGATATCTGCAACAGAACTCTGAGTTACTTCAAACTATAACCCTCAAATCGGATCTAACTTTATAGTTAATAAAGTCTCATTTGCAACGGCTTTACTTGCGAATAGTGAAACTCATATGAATGGTCTAAATGCGTGTATACGGGAATAGTCCAGCTTCCGGCCAATGTTTGGATCGACTTCCTTCGCGACTGACCTTTGCTCTGATTTGTGTGTCATCACTATATTTAGATCTGCTGCGAGAACAGGTATTGTGCTTAGTATCGTTGAAGGATGCAATACCTTATTGGTCTTGAATAGTTGATGAATGTTGTCTTAGGCGATATCGCCTTAATGTGTTAATCGAACGTTCCCTTTAGTATCAGTTACAAAGTAATCGTTCTTTGATTTTATAGTTTTGCGACGCTACTTGTAGTTCTATAACTGTTATACTGATTGTATTTGTTGGTTTTGGACTAGTTAAATTAGTAAATGTCGAATAATTTTATAATCGATCGATATTTATTTCTATAATTGATAAAACTATGATGTGAAATCCGACGCTTACCCCCTTAGTCATAAACGGGTCCTAACTTAGCACTTCGATGAGATCGAAAGGGACAAACGATACTTATCGGCTTGCTAAGCTAGACGACGTTTATGAATAAGAGGGATAGAATGCTCATTGATATTACGAGATTAATAAGAAAATGAAAATAGGTAATGTATCGGGTACATTAAATGTTGCAAAAAGGATTCAACCCACGAAAACCTGTCTTTAAATTTAAAAGCTAGCATCAAAAATAGTATCAATAATACTGATTCTAAGCTGAATCCTTTTTCCTTATACAGGGTGTAAGTCTAATACGGGCGAAGCTCTTAACGAGTGTTAGTTTACGATATAATAAGTACATTCAAATAACTTTTACTTTAAATTAGGGCAACAAAATTTTCCATACAAAATAATTCGGCGCGCAATGTAGAGTAACATACTCGAGTTAAATACTCGTTGACAGCTAATTTCAAAAGCAGGTGATATAACTGCCATATCAACAATAACAAATGTTCGTACCTACATTGCTGCTCCGATAATCTTAAAACAATTCTGTGGGGTCTTAATAAAGAGTAACTTTAAAAAAACCTATTCATGATTACACTAGTGAATCCCATGCCTGGATTAATTGATCGCCAGTATTAGATTTATACACTGTATTATAAAAAAACCGCATTTTTGTCACTGTGTCTGGTAACGATGAGTTGTAACGAATGCCGTTTGGTGTTACAGTGACCTTGAAGGCGGTGCAGCCACCGCGCCTTCTGGAAGCTCCAGCAGCTCCAGCCTATCCTCACGGAGTAATGAGAGCACCACCGTCCCTGCTGATCAGCAAGGTATACCATCGTCACCACTATCATCATCAGGCTATGATAGCCCACTGCTGGACGTCATCATTTGGCCTTGAAAGTCTATTATATCAGACCATACAAGCAGTGTTAGGAGGGGAAACAGCGTTTCTCATGGCTGTGTAGGCCAATACGGGAGCGACAAACACGACCACAACTCTGACAAATGTAGTGGGCCTGTGGCGAACCGGTGCCGCGCTGATGACGCTTGGCGCGCTTACTAGCTGGACGTAAGCCTCTCCTATTAAGCGTATAAACGCATTAGGAGGTAAATGCCCATAATCGCTGGGCAAGCGGATTGGTGATCGCAGTAATGTGTCCACTATGATGACGCTGCTGCCCATCATCAATCTTTTATCAAATAATGGTCAGTGACACTTCAATCCCTTAGTCGACTCTTACGACACCCGCAGGAGGAGTTGGGGTGGTGACAAATGTATTCTTACTGCCGTTACCGGCTGACCATACCACCACACCACACCACTATCCCTCTGCCACTTATAATATGTGACGTCTAACAGACACACGTATCAATGTCGCCACTACGATGTTGATAATAAGATTGAAAAATTTCATGAAGTTGACCACTTCAGTGGCAGAAGATTAAATTCATCTAAAAAAGTGGAATACATTGTACAAAGTAGCAAACGACTAAAATATTGACCTTAACGCCCAGTTCAATATACTGTATTATCAAACCGGAATCAGAAGGGGGTTCGAATGTACTATTGACACAACAAATGACACAAAATTTACCAAGAAAAGAGTTGTTTATAGATGTAGTGAGTAATTAATTAATCTATTGTGAATATTTGAATATAACCATGAACATATTCTAGTTTGACTGTTGTGTCTTGTGTCAACAGTACTTTCGAATCCCTTTCTCATCGCGGGTTGATAATACATACGTACCCCCTTATTATTATTGTAAACCTATAGTGACCACTGCTGGGCAAAGGCCTCCCCCTTTTTCTCTACTCTGCTCTATAGTGGGCCTCTGGCCACTCTTTTAAATCAGCCTATATTAGTTCACTGCTGGACAAATACCTCTCCTATTGCTAATGCGTATGGACGCTATTGAAGTAAATGCCTACGTTGGGCAAACGAGTTGACCATTGCAGTTGTGTGTCATACCTCGATATTTTTCTAGCAATAGTACATCTTGTTCTCATAAAAATACTAACGCCGCAAAAACAGGTAATCAAAACATACTAAATATCTTTTATATTTCATATTAATAATTTCCTATGGCTTTAGAGTATATTTTATTAATCTTTGCAATTTTGATGGGTACTAAATACAAGATATGAAAAAAATTATGTATCATTTTGAGTATGATTTGCATTCGTGTAATTTATCTCTACGATACGGCAATTTTTTTATTTATAAAATTTATTTATCGACTACAATAAGACTTATCGATAACAGTTACGTCGATGTTTAATTTTGTCAATCTCTCGTTCCTGATAGAAAAATATCGAGGTATAGTGATAAATAATAAATAATTAACACTAACATCCCTTAGTTGACTTTACAACATCATCATCATCATCATCAGCTTATGATAGTCCACTGCTGGACGTAAGCCTCTCCTATTAACTATGCGTATAGACGCATTAGGAGGTAAATGCCCATAATCGCCACGCTGGGCAAGCGTATTGCCGATCGCAGTAATGTGTCCACTATGATGACGCTGCTGCCCGTCATCAATCTTTTATCAAATCATGGTTAGTAGCACTTCAATCCCTTAGTCGACTCTTACGACACCCGCAGGAGAAGTTGGGGTAGTGACAAATGTATTCTTACTGCCGTCACCACACGGCCCAACACCCACGGGAAAAGATGGGGGCATTTTTATAATATATTTTATACATTATAAAATATTAGATGTCATATACCAAAGAAAAACGACCAAGATCACCTATGTCCGAGGTGGGGATCGAACCCACGTACTCAGCTTTCGCGGCTGATGCCTGTACCCCTCGGCCACTCGGTCTTAGCAACTACCGGTCAAATTTCTCAGGCATATGCAATCCCTTACGAGGCTAGGCGCCTTTGACCATTCTCTAAGGGCAAGCACTACATGCCTGCACCTCCTATTACGAAACCGAGACCGAGTGACCGAGGGGTACAGGCATCAGCCGCGAAAGCTGAGTACGTGGGTTCGATCCCCACCTCGGACATTAGGTGATCTTGGTCGTTTTTCTTTGGTATATGACATTTAATATTTATAATTCACTCGTGTGATTTTATTATGAAATCGCCTACGGCTCGTTTTATAAAACCACAGACGTTTAATGCCTCTTATTATGCGCCAGCCTCATAACTAACTATAACATCTTCCCCGCAGCTTCGCAATCAGACTGGTCGGAGGAGGAAGACCCCCTCGCCCCTCAGTGGTCGGACAGCCTGCCCCCTCAGATCCTGGACTCTTTGCTGCTGGATCACCGTCATAGGAAACGGCAGGAGGTTATACATGGTAAGTTGTTGTTAGATTGTACTAATGGGTGTCCCAAAAATAACGCAAGATTTGAAATCGATGGAAAATACTTATTTCTTGTTTGACTTTCTTATTTCTTGATTTAATCATAAAGTACAAAGAATAGGGTTTAGTATGGTAAAGCATGATGAGAAATGACTTCGAAGGCTTTGCTGTAACATAGCACTCTTTTGTTAAAATTTTCTATGAAATTTGCATAAATATGGGTGAATTTCGTTGCTGCAGTGTGAAATCCCCTTCATCAAACCATGGGCGATCGAGAGCTTGCTGACATAGATCTTTGACCATAAATAATCCCATAAAAAATAAACAATTATGTTAAATCGCAATATTTGATATTCACTGAAATGAACGAAAAACGGTCAGAAGATGGGGTCAAAACCTTTTTTCGTCAAGGAGACCAAGGCTACTGGGCGATTTGCAATTATAATACTTAATCTTGAATTTAAAAAATTGGAATTGGTCGAAAAAAGTATGGTTTTCATTACATTTAAATCTTGCGTTATTTTTGGGACAACCTATATATAATTTTAGTACAAACTAGTACAAACTAAAAGGATATACAAACAATACTTGAGGAGTGTCTTTTTAAAAGGGCTTATTTCCAGTATGAACTTTTTTTGGAAAATTGAGAAAAACATAAATCCACAGTTATCATTTCGATATTCTTTCTGTGTTTTTGATATAGTACTTAATTTAGTTCAAATGTTATGGCACTAAATTATTAAGTCAATGTACCATGAACTTTCAGAATTAAGCCCTTTTGATGCGAAACTTATAGAATGAAGCCGTTTTGTTGCGGCCTTGTGAGCTTATCCCATAATACACAATCTGGTTTTCAAGGAAATTTACAAACCCTTCATTGATACAAAAAGTACTTAATAATAAGTTATTATAATAAAATTTACACTTCTTAAAGCTCGTATCATTATCATTTTCTTAGTATGAGGGAGAAATAGGCCCTTTTGATACGGACAAGAAGAGGCTTATTAGAACTTAAAATTCAGAACATATAATGTATTTCTCTACTTTTAGCAAAACTACATTTGTAGTTAAAAAAAGTTAAAAGTGGAAATAAGTCCTTTTGAAAAGACACTCCTCACTTGTTTAGACGACAATGATGAAATAAAAACGCCTTAAAAACGCTGAATATTCACCCTGGTAGTTTTGAATTACCAACTCTGAACACAATAATAAATTGGTGCCAATGGGACCATCTCGGGGCCTATAGCCGTCGTATTCACTATTCTCGGAGATATTGAGTGATATAAGGTGCAGTCGGGTAATTTTGAAAGTCTAACTTCGAAAGTCACTTAAAAATCACCTTTCTCTTCGTCATGTTAAGATTCCCCTTCAGATATTATCCGAGCATTTCTGAATTTCGGAATTACCCGATTACACTTACAAAAAAAAACAGTCGAATTGAGAGTCTCCTCTTTTGAAGTCGGTTATAATAAAAAAAACACTTTCCATTCTAAGTTTATTTTATTATTTTTGAAATGTACATTTTATGAATAAATGTATATAAATAAATAAATATTTTTGGACATCTTTACACAAATCGACCTAGTCCCACGGTAAGCGTAAGCGTGATGTGAGTACTAGGCGATGATATAAATAAAAGATAGATACAGTCATATAGATACTTAAATACATAGACAGCCATGACCAAGTGATAAATAAATACACAAATAATGCCCTCGCCGGGATTCGAACCCGGAACCTCCAGTCATCATCATTAGCCTATCATAGTCCACTGCTGGACGTAGGCCTTTCCTATTAACTATGCGTATGGACGCATTAGGAGGTAAATGCCCATAATCGCCTCGCTGGGCAAGCGGATTGGCGATCGCAGTAATGTGTCCACTGTGATGACGCTGCTGCCCATCATCATTTTTTTTGTCAAATATTGGTCAGTGACACTTCAATCCCTTAGTCGACTCTTACGACACCCACAGGAGGAGATGGGGTGGTGACAAATGTATTCTTACTGCGGCCACACGGCCTGCCTGAACCTCCAGTATATGAATATAAACATTTTTTTTTTCTTTTTACTCTGACAACTAGAGACCTTTACATCTCTAGCAGTATAATAATGCTAATTTTAACGTTTAACTAAAAACAATTGTATGCCCTTTTACATATATCTTTACATCTATACATTTCTCAAAATTCATTAAATTTATATAATTGTTCTGACTATTAGAGACTTCATCTCTAGTTAATGTACTATATCTGTATTTATATTAAATCTTTATGTTTCGTTTTTAATTAATGCATGTTAGCAGTAAGATGTTATAAAACTATTATTTGAAAAAAGAAAGTCCCGCTGAGTTTCTTGCCGGATTCTTCTCAGGCAGTGGTATAGGGTTAGAACCGGAGGTAGTTTTTTTTTCTCTCATTCGTTATTTAGTTTAACGATTCAAAAGCGCTCGTTGCTGGACCTAATTGAATAAAGAATATTTTGACTTTGACTTTGATCTCTTCCACAGAACTGATCGTGTCAGAAGGCTCCCACGTCCGCTGGCTCAAAGTCTTAGGTGTCGATTTCCTTCGCCCCCTCGAGAAGCAGCCGTCCCTCTTACCCGCTGAAGAACTGAAGGCCCTCTTCCCCAACTTGCCTGGCGTGAGAGAGAGACACGTGAAGCTGTACGCTGATCTGAGAGCGTTGAGGAACGATTGTAGCAACCATGTTGTGCCGTTTAGGGCTGTGGCTGATGCTGTGCTGGCTACGGTGAGTTTTTTGATGATTTTGACTTATATAGATCGTCACTAAAAAAAACTCAAATGAGGAGGTATTGAATAGGATAGGAGAAAGAAGGACATTGCTTAATGTAATTGAAAACAGAAGAGGAAATATGATAGGGCACCTGCTAAGACATGACTTTTTCCTCAAGAACATCATAGAAGGCAAGATTGAGGGAAGGCGAGGTAGGGGAAGGCCAAGACGAAATTACTTTGAGCAAATAAAGGAAAAGGTCAAAGTCATGTTTTACCAAGAAGTGAAGGAAAAAGCCCAGGAGAGAGACGGCTGGCGATTGCTACACCGACAAGAGCATAGCTCTTAAGTGGAAGAAGAAGAGAAGATCGTCACTATCATCAGCCTATATCAGTCCACTGCTGAACATAGGTGGGCGTTTTCTAAAAAAATATCCCGAAAATCTGATTTTTCCAGATCTGGAAATGAATAAAAAAAAAGGTCTAAAATTTTTGAACAAAATTCGAGAGTAAGGTCATGCTAAAAACGTGACGTAATGGATTTTTTTTGGGAGATATGCTTTTATTATCTAGGTCAAATCAGCTCGTGATTCGGATTCGAATGTGAATGTGAAATTTTGCTGATTGCCTCTCTTTCTAGCCAATACCTGCGTGCGTTTGAGGCAAACAGCGAAATTGTAAAATGTAACTTTATAAAACGCGACCCAAGCCTCTTTTATTATTTATACGTATGGACGCAATAGGAGGTAAATGCCCATAATCGCTACGCTGGACAAACGGATTGGCGATCGTAGTAATGTGTCCGCTATGATGACACTGCTGCCCATCATCAATGAAGTCAGTGACATTTCAATCCCTTAGTCGGCTCTTACGACACCCGCGGGAAGAGTTGGAGTGACAAATGTATTCTCTCGCGCATCAACTTCTCGGTCACGTTACGCTGGATGGTGGTCTACATCTGCCCTCGTACTTGAAGATAAAATCACAGTGCCAGCGCTGGTAACTTATCACTTAGTACCGTCGAACACTGTACCCACATTAATAGAATATTAATTTGATTGTTTTGATCAAGTTTGACTTTGTATTCATACACTTTATATGTATTAGTTAAGACTGTTCTGTATTTTTCTAAGTTAAGTGAATGTAATATTCTTTTTGGAGAAATAAATTCTTAAACCTTAAACCTCTCTGTCACCATACGGCCATTTCATGGTCAATTTCACAGTACAAACAAAAATACACTGGAACTTAAAAGTAAAAAATAATGTTGATTCTCACCACTTACGATTTCTTACCCGAACCTTTTGCCCTATTCATTGAAATACAATATTATTGCTAGGTACCCTATTGAACTGATCTCTGAAGTCGGTGCCAGAGATGTGGTACTTTCGGCTCCAATTTGACTTACTTAAAGTCAACTTTTGCAAGATTTCTGCTAACATTATGTTTGTAAATTATAAATATTAGATGTCATATACCAAAGAAAAACGACCAAGATCACCTATGTCCGAGGTGGGGATCGAACCCACGTACTCAGCTTCCGCGGCTGATGCCTGTACTCCTCGGCCACTCGGTCTTAGCAACCACACGTCAAATTTCTCGGGTATATGCAATCCCTTACAAGGCTAGGCGCCTTTGACCATTCACTAAGGGCAAGCAATACATGCCTGCACCTCCTATTAGAATACTTTACAGTTTTCTGGAATAGCTATTAAGGGTAAATTAAGGGATTGCATATACCCGAGAAATTTGACCGGTGGTTGCTAAGACCGAGTGGCCGAGGGGTACAGGCATCAGCCGCGAAAGCTGAGTACGTGGGTTCGATCCCCACCTCGGACATAGGTGATCTTGGTCGTTTTTCTTTGGTATATGACATCTAATATTTATAATCTATATATATAAACGGCAATGTCCTGACTGACTGACTGACTGACTGACTGACTGACTGACTGACTGACTGACTGACTGACTGACTGACTGACTGACTGACTGACTGACTGACTGACTGACTGACTGACTGACTGACTGACTGACTGACTGACTGACTGACTGACTGACTGACTGACTGACTGACTGACTGACTGACTGACTGACTGACTGACTGACTGACTGACTGACTGACTGACTGACTGACTGACTGACTGACTGACTGACTGACTGACTGACTGACTGACTGACTGACTTAAATCAACGCACAGCCCAAACCGCTGGTCCTAGAGAGTTCAAACTTGGCATGTACATTCTTTATAATGTTTAGAGGCGCACTAAGAACGGATTTTTGAAAATTCATCCCGTAAAGGGGTTAAATGGGGGGTTAAAGTTTGTATGGGGTAATAAGACTAGTTAACAAATTATAAATATTAGATGTCATATACCAAAGTATATGACATCTAATATTTATAATTTGTTTCTCTATCCAAATCTAATTCTGTGTGCCTAACATTCTGTTTGGTTTCAGCTGGGAGACTCTGGCTACGCATCCTGCCTGTCTCGCTTCTGCAGCGGGCAGCGACTTGCACTCGAAACTCTCCGGGAACGTCGCCGGAAAAATAAGGATCTCCACCACTTCCTGTCGGCGAGGGAGCAACTGCCGCGATGTGGGAGGCTGCAGCTTAGGGACTTGCTGGCTTGTGTGTGGCAGAGGTAAGGTTAAGTTTTCGAATAATATTCGAAAATAGAAACGAATATTATTCGCAAGGCTCGGAACCGGTTTTTTCGAGAACCTCGAAATAGCCCAATATTTAAAATTTACACAACGAACTTGTCGTAAAACGAAAGAAGAAAAACTTTATTCCATACAAATTAACAAAGAATTACAAAAGAAAAGAACAAATTAAAACTAAAAATATAATATTAAAACTAAACTTACCTTATATTTAAAATGTTTTATATTCTGTATGTAGTACTAAAAATGTTATGAAATTACCAACGTCGTATTTTTAAATTACTCCATTAACAAAGAATTGATATACCGAAGAACAAAAAGAACGAAATTTGAACCGTTCTTTTGTATGGAGTAAAAACCGGTATACGAGCCCTGATTATTCGTTTTTAGTTATGGGTGTTCGAATACCAAGAGTCAAGAGTTTTTTTTTCAATTCAATATAAAAAATACTAGATCTTGAGTACATATATTATGTTTGTCACTTATTAAAGCCTTCTTGGCTTAATTGTAAGTGATTTGTCGCGAATTTCTGAATACCTAGCTGATTCTTCCAGATCTGGATTTGCTTGGGCTCATTCAAAACAGACCGATTACAGAATCGATCATATCGTCGGCTGACAAGCTAAAGTCACTATAAAAACTCATTATTCTTAGTAACCTCGTATATCGATCTTGTGTCAAAACTGAGATACGACGTTTATTTCAAGTAGGTATTTGTTACTTATTAACTTTTGCTTGTGAACCGACGATATGATGTTATAGACATTTTTAGTTAGACTAAGCAGTTGTTGATCCCAACGGCAGTTACGAAATCTCAAAGTGACCGTATTGAGTTCGAGATGAAGTATCTGATTAACTAACCTAACTGGTATTATTAATAGTACAAGTATAATTAATAATTATTAAGTATAATTTGCCGCTCATAATTATTAGAGTTACACACTCAAAAAGTGATTAACTTTCAATCGCAGTCAAGTCGAAATACAAGAATAATCCCAAAGTCTACAATTAGCGCTAAACTAAAAAAAAATGAATACTTACCTGAATCCATATACTATTGTACAATATCAAAATGAAATATGTCTATTTATTGAACGTATTGTGAAAATACAAAGCAAATTATTTATTAACTAAATATTTTGATTTGTACTTTTTATTTTTCCCCAGTAGTTACACTACTTAATACTATATAAATTATAAATATTAGATGCCACCTCGGACGTTAGGTGATCTTGGTATATGGCATCTAATATTTATAATGTCCATTTATATTTTCCAGATTGACGAAATACCAGCTCCTTCTAGAAGGAATCTTGAAGACGATCTGCGAATCAGACGGCGACAGTGACGAAGACATTGCTCAGCTGAAGCGAGCTTTAGATACCGCGAAAGATGTTTTGCAGAGTGTTGACACTGCTATCAGGACAGCTGAGAATGACCATAGGTATGTAACCTATTAGCTATCACGGTAAACGACTGATATAATAAATAAGTTTACGTGTTTTTATCGACGAAACATTGCTCAGCTGAACCGAAAAGATTTGTTGGAAAATCGACATCAGGACAGCTAAATATGATCATAGCTATGTACTGTCTTATCACCAGAGATGGGATTTTTGTGCGACATCTCATACTAAATGTCATCAAAATGACGTAAGTCACTAAGAATGTCGCAAATCCATCCGATCTCTGCTTATCACTGAACAACACGGTCTTATCACTGTAGAGCGATCTCTTCCAGACAACCAAATAAGATAAAAAAAAATCAAATAGATTTATCAGTAGAAGATAAATATATTGGTCGACAGTAGAAAAAAAAGGAAACAAATATGAGTTTCCATAGCATTTGACGTCTTTGACGTATATCGTGAAATAAGTTCATAGATTTACTTTTACGTTAATACTAAGAAATATCAATTATTTTAACTAAAAATGTTTGTGAACTCAAGGTTTAAGGTTTTAAAATGGTAATAAGACTAAAGTTGTGTTCTCGAAGTGCGTGACTATGAAATAATATTTTTCCTAACTAGTGCTGAAAAGTAAACTTTGCGTACGCTTCGCGTTCGTAAATTTCTCTTTTTAAGGCACTTGTTATGAAAAAAGTCGTGCGATATATGTGTAAAAACTTCTTTTTAATTCGGGTGATTGTTGCCCTCGCTTCACTCGGGCTACAACTTTCGCTCTCGCAAAAAAAAAAATGCACTTGTATCTATGCTCTATTATTTGAATTTTGTTAATTTTTTTCGTTTTAAACTCGTGCACTAAGACAATATTTTGCAGACGTCTAAAATCCAGGATATTCACCGATATTTCTTCCACAGGCTTCGAACAATCCAGAACAAGTTAGAAGTCCGAGCCGGGAGCGAATGGGACGAACTGCGAAGGTTGGACCTCACGCAGCGGCAACTACGTATGGAGGGAGAGCTGTCGGTGCGGCATGAAGGAAATAAGAAGATTAGCGTACTCGTGAGTATATTAATATTTCAATGGCTTTGAATAATAATCAGGCGGTGCCGATGACAGATGTATGACGTAGCGGCTGCATACTAGGATGGTGCACGACAGTATGAAGAATTTTTTTTTTCTAAAAATCTTACCTCCATATGGCCTCACTTGTTCTATTATATAAAAGGAGTCTATATACCAAATTTGAGGTAATATGCAGATTATTTACTGGTCGCTCAAAACGGTTAAACTTTCGCTGATCTCATACAAATCAAAAATGTACACTACAAGAAAATTCTAAAAATGAAGCCTCATATGCTTAAATGAGTAAGCCGTAAGCCTATTTGAAAATCTATAGTTAAACCCATGGAAACTCATACCAGTTTTTAAAAAAATAGAGGAAATTTTCATTTCATACATTTATGTACCGCCAAATGTCGAATTTTGAGCGACCTCTAAATGATGCTCGATTACTCTGAATATTGGTATTTATTACTTTTAGGGGACATGTACAATAATAAACCCTGTGGAGCGCGAATATTAAAATTTTTTTTTTAGACCACCCTACTGCATACAGAGATTACAGAGTGTTTTTATCTAGATGATAGATACTCGTAATCTTAAGTCACTAACAACTTTTGGCCTCTCTAGTTCCCCGATATTTTATTGACACTTGAGACTGCCAGTACTTATAAAATATAATCACATAACTGTATTTAAGTCAAGTAATAAACAATGATGTCACAAATAAAGCCTAGGAAATAATCAATGGTGTATACGATTAAAAATAATAAAAATTACAACAACTAAAATAGTAATACAAATATAATCAATCCTTAATCAGTCAGCCTCCGTAGCCTAGTTGGTAGTGACCCTGCCTACGAAGCTGGAGATTCCGGGTTCGAATCCCGGCGAGGGCATTCTTTGTGTATTTATTTATCACAAATGTTTGTTCCTTGGTCATGGCTGTCTATGTATTTAAGTATCTATATGTATCTATCTATCGTCGCCTGGTACCCACATCACAAGCCTTAATTGAGCTTACCGTGGGATTAGGTCGATTTGTGTAAGATGTCCCAAGATATTTATTTATTTATTTAATATTAAATGTCAGTGGATATGTAATAATAAGAAAGGCGTATGTCCACCAGTGGACTAACAACCTGATGTTTACAGGCGTTAATGCTGACAGACGCATTAGTCCTTCTTCAACGTGAAGGCGAACGTTTCGTGCTGAGACCCATCCCAGCCCCCAGCCCACACCAGGCCGGCCCACGCGTGGCCGCACTCTCCCCACTCGTTAGATGGTGGGTACACTTCATCTTTTATCATATCATAGGTATTGAAAGTCTACACTGTGTTAAAATTATTCATGCCTCGACGCCGGTAATGGTAACGAGGCCGGGAATCCGTTTTCACGTCGAGGCATGTATAGTGTTTTTTCCAAACATACAAAGAAATACAAAAAAAAGACAATGTTGTCGAAATTGTTATTAAATTCCATTTCCATCCCAGTGAATTACTGCGCCCTAGAAGCGATACTTCCGAGTCTAATTTAAGGAACGTAAAGACAATATTTCATTGTATGTTTGAGAAAACTTACTTTTTACGACTAGGAAATTAGACATTATTTATATGATAACTTATTTATTGTTATATTACAGGGATAAAGTGTTGTTCCGACCGAACGCGGCTGCTCGGAATACTTTCTTCTTGATGAACATCAATGGCGTTCAGATGCATGAATTATCGACTAATACTCCCGCTGAATACGCTACGTGAGTATATACTTTATTCAATAAATAGTTATGTGTCGTATACAATTTTTTTCGAGATTACAATTAAATTGATATTGGTGTTACTTTTTTACAATGCGGGTAAACCCACAATATCGTAACAGATGTGCTTACCATAGAAAATTTTAACTGCGAAAGACTCTGGTTGTCACGGGAGTCTTTAGCAGTAAATTTTTTCTATGGTAAGCACATCTGTTACGATATTGTGGATTTTTTTTCGTACAGTCGAAGACAAAATAAGGGGTATACAAAAACGTTCAAAAATATGTCCCAGTGCACTCTAATTCTGTGTAATAAGAACGTCGTAACATATTTATGAACGGATTCTTTCGATACTTATTTTTGCACTTGACTGTACCGTAATATTACCAATAGATACTCCAAAAGCGACCAACTATGAGTCAAAACGCATTTCATTGTTATGATAACCATGCAATCTTTAAGATATTTTTATGAAAAACTTTTGCATAACCAGAAAGAAAATTGATAGGTATTGCAAACTATTGCGTTTACTAGTATGAAATTTCGAAGAGGGGAGGGCTTAGTAAAGAAACACTAATTAATTACTCTTATTCTTTGTTCGATTTTATTGATTTTATAGTCTGGTAAACAAAGCTGCCTGTAAAAATGGCCGCAAAAATAGGTCTAGGTGCGAAGAGTTCCCCTTAGAAATGTTGACTTTCGCTTGGTTTTTACTGCCAAGTTTGATTGAAATATAATAATTTCCCTACAAATAAATAAAACATGGAATTCTCATGAAAATTTGCCACTAAAATAGTCCCCTTAATACATCACGCTTAGTTTTTATTGTTCCATCAAAGTTTTGATTGGCTATATTCTATCTAAAAACGTTAAAGATGTTTTGCTGAAGTAGAAATGCGCGGAGTTATGAAAAATGCTAAATCCTATTCAAGAGTACAATCACAGATGTCATATATATCATAAATCAAGCAAACGTATCTACTTAGCGTGTCAAATGAACTCAGTAAAATCTACTGAGTTGTCCGTCTTTAATCGCAGTGTGGGCTACCTTCCCACGTCCAAGTAAACACTTACTTATAATTACATATTATTTACATTTTATATAACTAAGTAACGTAATATATGTTATTATATATAGATATACATACATATTATATTTAATTTAATTAACTATTTACATCTATTTACACAACTACACAAACATATACAATGTTAATTTTCAATTACATACGTATAATATACACCGCATTTATATATCGTCCGTCAAGAATCTTTGACGTGCCAACAAGTCGAGTGCTAAGCTTACGCGCACCGAGATAACGGGAGCGCCCGGTTTGTGCATGCTCCTTGCCGGCCGGCGGTCGCCGCGCCCCGCATCAGTCTGCATATGAAACTGACGCGGAGTGCATGTCGCTTATGACCGCTAATCGCATTACGATCGCTATCGCTTACGCCTATATTTATTCGCTTTTCTATTTATCTTCCGTACTATCTCTTCTGTGTAACTATCTTCCGAACTTTGGATACTCCTTCTGTGTTGTAAATTATTGACATTATAATTGTACAAAAGAGTTAAGTGGATGTTTGGATTATTCGCCCTACGTACATTCCCCATAGCAGCTTGCAGCTTTCGGGCGTCAAATTTTGTAAGTTGAAGTGAACAAAAACATTAATAATGCCTCCTAAAGTAATATTAATTGCAACAACACAAAAAAATATGAATATTCAAGGGCCTGAGACATATTTAAAAGCAAGTAACAACTTCAATACAAAATCTGACACGCTCGGCCGCCATACAAATGAATGAACTTGTTTCTTCTATCCAAATCTAATTCTGTGAGTACAATCGTTTTAGGCAGGCTTGTTTTACCAATTATACCTCGTTTATTAAAGCAAGGTTTTGTCTTACAGATGGGTGAAGAACATCCAAGAATGCCCATTAGCAAAGTTGACAGAACAGAAGTCGAGTCTGACACCACAACACCAGAATTCTGCCAGCCGTTCCACTGACGATGAAGGTATGTCCTCATTTGAAGGTTTGTTAGCCTCCGTAGGATTTGAACCTCCGCCCTCCGATAGAAAAGCTTGGCTGTATTTCGGTGCTCTCACCACTGAGCTAACGAGTCTTCGGCGACTCTATGCAAAACTGTTACACTATAATAATATGCTAAATACAGTATGTATTTGATCGTAAAGCAAAGAAAGAAACACATTAATATTTAGATCATACTAAACAACTTTTACTATGGGGCCAAACTCGAATTCGTGAAAAAAAAAAATTACTCTCCCATACAACGTGTTCATGATCACGCAATCATAATGTATGAAAATGTCCAAATTTTTTTCGTGAATTCGGGTTTGGCCCCATAGTAAAAGTTGTTTAGTATGATCTAAAAATTAATGTGTTTCTTTCTTTGCTTTACGATCAAATACATACTGTATTTTAATGGGAGGGTAGATGCGTAATTCAATTTTGAGTCTACCTTCATTTATATTTTAATACCAAAGTGGTATTAATATTCGTCGGCCTTCGTAGCCTAGTTGGTAGTGACCCTGCCTACGAAGCTGGAGGTTCCGGGTTCGAATCCCGGCGAGGACATTATTTGTGTATTTATTTATCACAAATATTTGTTCCTTGGTCATGGTTGTATATGTATTTAAGTATCTACATATATGTATCTATCTATTATATATATCGTCGCCTGGTACCCACATCACAAGCCTTAATTGAGCTTACCGTGGGACTAGGTCGATTTGTGTAAGATGTCCCAAGATATTTATTTATTCGTAAACGGGGATTTGTCTCTGTTACTCTTAACGAAGGCGTCATTAGAGTGACAGAGAAAAATTTCCACATTTTTTTGGGAACTTCAGTGTCTGCGGTAGCAGGCCTGGTCTGAATAAAACAATAGTAAATTGTGTCGTTAGGGATCAAAATGATGTATTTCTGGCGAGGGCGTTCATTGAAGCCCGAGTGAAGCGATGGATTCTACAATAGAATAAAAAGAAAAATATAATAATTTATTCAGTATCTTAAGGATAATTACAGTATCCGCACTGGTGCCTCTTTTTAAGTGAACTTATGTCAATCTTAATAATTTAAAACATTAATAAAATCACATTTAAAACTTTCTATTTTCTCTTCAGCAAGCAGCAATGTATCGCGAAATCCATCTGACGCGTCCGAAAAATCCGCCGCCGCTGAAAGAGACAGCGCTAGCTCGGAGAGGGAGAGGGAGCGAGCGGTCAGCGCCGAGAGGGAGCGGGACAGAGAACCGGAGAAAGAGAAGGAGAAGGAAGAGAAAGATGAAGTTGTTGATAGAGAAGATAAGCATGTGTGAGTATTAATTTTTGGCTCATTTTATATTAAGTACTTTTGTTTAACATGTATTTTTGTGAATTTTACTTAGAATCAGAAGCTAATTCGATTCTAATAGAAGACAAAAATCTCCTAATATTCCCATAGTTTTACGATTTTTTCATTCAGTCATTGGCATACAAAATATATGAGGAAAAATGGTAACTGAATCGAAAAAAATCTTTGGATACTTTTTTCATTTAATGAGATTCATTTTATTTTAAGTACTTTTATTTAACAGGTATTTTTGTGAATTTTACTTAGAATCAGGAGCTAATTCGATTCTAATAGAAGAAATAAATCTCCTAATATTCCCATAGTTTGTATTGATTTAAACTTTCACGATTATCACTCATATTTTAAAGACAAACGGGTCTTAATCGCGTAAACTTACGTTTAATTATATCCTGACGTTTTCCCATAGTTTTATAGTTTTACGATTTTTTCATTCTGTTATTGGCATACAAAATAAATCAGGAAAATTGGTAACTGAATCGAAAAAAATCTTGGGATACTTTTTTCATTTGATGAGATTCATTTTATTTTAAGTACTTTTATTTAACAGGTATTTTTGTGAATTTTACTTAGAATTAGGAGCTCGTTCGATCCTAATAGAAGAAAAAAATCCTAATTTTCCCATAGTTTTACGATTCTTTCATTCTGTTATTGGCATACAAAATAAACGAGGAATAATGGTAACTGAATCGAAAAATCTTGGAATTCTTTTTTTATTTAATGAAATTGAAAGAAAACAAGATTCTGAAAAAAAATCATACAAAATTTTTCAATATAAATAAAAATGGGAGACAACTTTAAATAAAATGACGCGTTTATACGGTCGAGGAAATTGAATGTTTAGCAGTTTAATGGCTCACTTTACGTTGGATGTGCTTAGTACATACAACACAACTAATTTAACTTGAACCGGAACGTGCTAAATATTCAATGTCTTCGACTGTACATTGTAATATTTAATAAATATCAATTTTAGTACAGATGGTGCCTTTTTTAGGCTCTAGTGCGAGAAGTGTGTCATTTTACGTCAGGTCCAAAACTTCGGAGGGCCATCTGCACTAAAAAACGTCGTACGAGACACGTGCAAAAACGAAATTCGTAACTCGTCGCAACTCCCTATCGATCCTGTTTTAAAATATCGCCACTCGTTTCGAATTTCATGTTTTTCGCACTTGTGTCGTAATGTACTATTTGAAAATACAATCAAGAATATCGGTAGTCGATAAATGAGAAATCATTATGACAGCTCAAAAATGTCACCAGAATTTCGATCACTGATAGGTATAGGTATCTTAAATGCGTATATTATGTTTTTTTTCTGTCTATATCATGATTATTATAAGAGTGCCTATTAAAGCCCGATGACAAAGCGAGTGTGTCAATAACACGAGTATGCACTGCCACAAATCTACTGACATAACAAGTTATTTATGTATGTTTTCTTAAACATGCAATTAAATATTGTCTTTACGTTCCTTAAAATAGACTCTTAAGTATCGCTTTTAGGCAGCAGTAACTCACTGAGATGGAAATAGAATTTCATAACACTAATAAAGTATTTTTTTTTTATTTTGACAACATTGTTATTTTTTGTATGTTTGAGAAAAGTAGGTACTATACATGCCTCGGCGTGAAAATGGATTCCCGGCTTCGTTACCTATCCAACTTTGTCGGGAATCCTCATTTTCCCGGCTTCTGATGTAATGTACTATTTTAGTTGCCTTTTTTACGTGCTAGTGCAAGAAGTGGTTCATTTTACGTCAGGTCAAAAACTTCGGATTTCGGAGGGCTATTTGTACTAAAGCGAGATATGTGTAAAAACGAAATTCGTAACTTTTGTCGCTTTAAAGCATTCCTTTTGGTCGTGCTTTAATTTATTTCTACTCGTTTTGAACTTATTTTTTTTCGCACTTGTATAGTATACAGGGTGTTCCATGAGCCACTGAAAATCTGGAACGGGGTGATTTAGTAGGTTATACTGAACAACTTTTAATATGGGGCCAATCACGAAATCTATAAAAAAATTTTGTTTTTCATACATTTTGACTGATTGATCCCGACATTTTATATGAATAAGGCAAATTTATTTTTTGAGATTTCTGGGTTAGCTCTATAGTAAAAGTTATTCAGTTTAACCTACCAAATCACCCCGTTCAAGGTTTTCAGTGGCTCGTGGAACACCCTGTATACTATTGTTGTACAAAATATGCTATAAAATTTCATTTAAATAACATGTTTGATTAATTATCTTATTCCAGTCCCCGTCGGCCGACAATGTCGCGTATCTCGACGCACGTGTGTCGTATACTATACTGTGTACTATACGTAATTTTACCGTCCGATATTTTACTTTTCCCCATTCCGGACAGTATTTTTCCGATCCGAGATGACAGCTATGAAAAATGTGTTAATGCTTGTGCACTTGAATTGCACTGACTTTTACCGTCCGAACTTTTAAAAGACTGACAAGTACACAAGCCAATCATACGTTTTTTTCATGCTACTATGCCGCACCTCCGAGTAAAAACAGGGACAAGTGCACAAGCCAATTATCCGTTTTTTTCATGCTAATATGCCGCACCTCCGAGTAAAAAGACGGACACAAGTGCACAAGCCAATCATCCGTTTTTTTCATGTCATATCGGACCATGAAAACTCAGTCTGCCGGACAGTAAAAGTCATTGTAGTGCACAAA
>JALPQI010020126.1:0-17223 GCA_025490895.1 Thaumatotibia leucotreta
CTTCGGAGGGCCATCTGCACTAAAAAACGTCGTACGAGACACGTGCAAAAACGAAATTCGTAACTCGTGTCGATTTAAAACACTCCCTCTCAGTCGTGTTTTAAAACTTCGCCACTCGTTTCGGATTTCATCTTTTTCGCACTTGTGTCGTATAATCTATATATATAAAAGAAGCTCCCTGATAAAGATGCACGCACAGCCTAAACCCCTGGTCCTAAAGACTCCAAATTTGGCACGTAGGTTCCTTTTATGGTGTAGACGAGCACTAAGAAAGGATTTTTAAAAAATCACCTTCTAAGGGGTTGAAATGGGGGTCCAAAGTTTGTATGGCGAAATAAGATTAGTTGAACTATTTGATCTGAAACTTCGCATGAGTATTCTTTAAAGTGATTGAGTAAAGGTATGTTTAAGGTTTTTTGAAAATTCAACCCCTGAAAAGGGTAAAAAGGGTGACGAAGTGAAAAAATCAAGTTGGGTATCGTTTCTATGGTTTATCGGGACGTAGATCACGAATACAATAACGATTTTAAAATGTAACGTGGCGGACGTGAAATACACGTACACGGTTATGGTGTGATGGGATAAAATTCGAAAAAAAAACAATACATTTTTATTATTTATGTTAATTTCTGCTTCTAAAGATTCCAAATATAGCGCGTAGGTTTCTTTGAGGGTGTAGGGGTGCTGTAAAAAAGGTTATGTCGAAATCCACTCCCTAGAGGATGCAATGGGGGTCCAAAGTTTGTATGGCGAATCAAGATTAGTTGGACTATTTTGTCCGAAACTTCGTAGGAGTATTCTTCAAAGTAATAGAGTAAACATATGTTGCAGGTTTTTTGAAAATTTAACCCTTGAAAAAGGTAAAAAGGGTGATGAAGTGAAAAAATCAAGTTGGGTATCGTTTCTACGAGCCGTAGATCACGAAAACAATAATTTTAACGCGGCAGACATGAAATACTATGTACACGGTTATGGTGTGATGCGGTAAAATTCGAAAAATATCAATATTATTTATGTTTATTTCTGGTTCTAGGGATTCCAAATATAGCGCGTAGGTTTCTTTGAGGGTGTAGGGGTGCTCTAAAAAAGGTTTAGTCAAAATCCACTCATTAGAGGGTGCAATGGGGATCCAAAGTTTGTACGGGGAAACTTTACTATTTAAACTGTTTTATCCGAAACTTCACAGGAGTATTCCCAAACATAAATGACTAAAGACATGTTTTAGGGTTTTTTGAGAATTCAACTCTTGGAAGTGGTAAAAAGGTTAACAGTAAAAAAACAACATAGTGGTCGTTTCTATAGTCTATCGTGTCGCTGTACCGACGTGTACGTGAAATACCATCTTCTCTTTTATGGTCTCATGGGCTTGCGGGTTATGACAGGGGTATCGTTTTTGTGTTTATTTCTGATTCAAAAAACCGGCCAAGTGCAAGTCGGACTCGCGCGCAAAGGGTTCCGTACCATTATCAATTTATTATTAAAAAAATACAGTTAAATCAATCTACCACAAAAACTATAGGAGATAATTTTATCAAACCAAAAATCGTTGATAGAGTTTATTAATGTGCATAACATATATTTTTTTCAGAATTTTATATCGCGTAGTTTAAAAAATAGAGGGGGGGGGGACACATTTTTCAGACTTTGTGACCTGATATCTCGAAAACGATTTGCTTAAATAAAAATGCGATGTATAAACCTTCATATCATTTTCAAAGACCTTTCTATTAATACCCCACACGCTTATGTACAACTAAAAAAAAAATTCTATCCCTCAGTTACATGTATGGAGGGCCCCCACCCCAATGGTTTTTTTTACAATTTAGTATCACATTCCTGTAGCGGTTCATACAACACATATCCTTACCAAATTTCGTTACTGTAGCATTTATAGTTTCCGAGTAAATCGCCTGTGACAGACGGACAGACGGACAGACGGACATGACGAATCTATAAGGGTTCCGTTTTTGCCATTTTGGCTACGGAACCCTAAAAATTCTAAATATAGCATGTTAACCAACGTTAATAACCTTAAGTTTTCCTGAGTTTTCACGCGATAGTAATCAAAAGTACATTATATCTGTGTATCCAAGAGGTTTTTTATAAAGTCAAAACAGCGGCTGTTTTGACTTTATAAAAAACCTCTAGGATGACGGCTGCCGTCACCATAAATTTCGTAATTTTTGATCCAATTGTGTAAATCGATGTATCGGGATCCCAGAGGTTCTTATTAACAAACTGCGATAAAGGCTGCCTATTAAATTTCCGTTTCGATATTGTCCGTCATAAAAATCGGTGGTAATCTGAAGTTCTGACTGATCTGTTCATCATAATGAAGCCAAATTTGCAAGAAATGGTATCAATCTTGACTTACTTCAAATGTTGATCAGCTCGGCTAATTATGGTCATTTTTGTAAGGCCTGGGAAACGACAAATGATAGTTTATCATCAAAACACAACAATCACCTATGTGAGTGTATGTAAACTTTTAATGATAAAAAACATTTGTCGGTTACCGGATGGTACAGATGACCATAATATGATAGCGGATTTTGATAATAATCGATATCTGAAATGTTAAAACGTTACGAGTAATGAATTTGAGGTCAAATTTGCACAAAATGGTCAACACCTTGAATTTATTTAGTTTGAATCCGACCTTAATAAAAATCGTTATCTTAGGCTCCAAGGGGTTTTTTCACAACGATTTTGAGGTAGGTACAAAAAATGAGAAGCTATCACATTTAAAATTTCTAGACCTTTGATTTGATATTGATAAAAATCGATACCGAGAAGATGAAAAGTTCTTCATATGGAATTTGAAGTCAAAATTGCAGGAAAAGTTCGCCATCTTGAATTTAAGTCTTAAGTTTACTACGACCGTTATAAAAATTAATAGAACGCGGCAGAACCGCGGGTAAAAGCATCATCCGCCACTCTTAAATCGGTTAAGGCAAACGCAAGATAATCGCGGGAAAACATTAACACGCAGTGAATAGATATTAGTACGCGGGCGAAGCCGCGGGTAACTGCTAGTGTACTATAATTCTACTTTTATTATAGCGGAAATTTAAATACAGCATCTGTGGAAATTCATCAATTGTGAAAACTATCACGGTTCACCAGATACGGTCTGTTGACAGACGGACAGCCAGCGGAGCAGCGAGTAATAGGGTTTTACCCTTTGGGAACGCATAAAGTAGGTATTAAATTTTACTGATTTGAAATTAGCACATTGTGGCTTTTGATTTGGCGATAACTATAACACATATTGAGGATTAAAGGTTGATCAACCGTATATCTCACCGTATTAATTCTCTTAAATAAACACAGTTTATCGAAAACGGTTGATATCAAAAGGTTTTCTATGACATACAGACTTTTTGGTTAGAATTTGAACCACACATTTCGGACGCTCAAATGTCCACAATTCCTGTGAAAATCTATAGGACATGGCATCAAACAAATTTTAATTATATTTTTCATCACATTTGCTTTCTAAGCGCGCCATTGCTTGCATGCATCGCGGGAGTATATCTGCGAAGACGAAAGTCTTTAATCAGTGTGTGTTGCCAGTGATGACATACGGTACTGAAACGTGGCCGCTTACAATGGGCCTCATAAGAAGGCTCAAAGTCACCCAAAGGCAATGGAGAGGGCTATGCTAGGAGTTTCTCTGCGTGATCGGATTAAAAATGAGACCATCCGCAGCAGAACCAAAGTAACCGAAATAGCTCTCCGAATCGCTAAGCTGAAGTGGCAGTGGGCGGGGCACATTAGCGTAGAACCGATGGCCGTTGGGGCGGGAAGGTTATTGAGTGGCGGCCACGTACCGGAAGGCGTAGCGTGGGTAGGCCCCCCACAAGGTGGACCGATGACCTGGTGAAGGTCGCAGGAGTCCGCTGGATGCGGGTGGCGCAGGACCGGTCATTGTGGCAATCTTTGGGGGAGGCCTATGTTCAGCAGTGGAAACATTGTATGCATCACGGTCGGTAAGAGTCATACTAACTCTAGTCAATATCGTACTTGCCTCCCTAGATGGACAATGTACTATTATTAGAACTGAGTTGCATTTATTTTGTTTAGTATTTTTTTTTACAAACTGAAAACTTTATGTCCTGCCGACTATATTTTCGACTTTTTGTAATTTTATTTCCTGCCTTTATTTCGTTTTTGCACGTGTCTCGTACGACGTTTTTTAGTACCTACCTACAGATGGCCCTCCGAAGTTTAGGACCTGACGTAAAATGACACACTTCTCGCACTAGAGCCTGAAAAAGGCACCATCTGTACTAAAAAAGTTATTTCAGTTGTTTCGGATGCAAAGAGTCAAGTCACAGTATTCTGTATGAAATGTTAATAAACAAATTTATCCGCAAGAATGAAAAATAAGTTAAACACATTTTCGGAAAGCTTTCGATCGTCTCCATGCTGTAGATTCATTTCGGGAGGTCTGGGTCATTGCATATTAGATGGCTAAATTTGGTTGGTTAGTCGTTCGTAAACAAGGACCCGTAATTTAAAGAGAGGTTTCAGCGTGAGGGGAATCCAGCTCAAGGTTGGAAAGGTATCACAATTTACGATGCAAAATTTTAGATTATCACTGGTAATTTGATTCACGATTTTGCCACCGATGTCCATACAAAGTGAACCTACCTACCTTCCCTTTTTCTACTTACCTATCTTCCGTCCCAATCATTATAATTGCTCTCAGACTAAGAATAAACAATAGATATTAAGACAACGGTAAAAATGTTTTGGTGTTTTTTGTCTTCGTACAGTACAGTGTCTTAAAAAGTACTTCGTACAGTAAACGGCTTGTCAGAACGCTAGAGTCAACAAGAGTAACTGATGTGGGCTGTTTATGACACGGTGACAGTCGGCACAAAATGTGTTTTCAAATTGGTCAATTTAGGCTTCTATCCGTTTCGGGTTTTCTTTCTTTAAGTATCTAATTAGTTTAATGAGCTATCATAGGCTACTAAGCTATATATAGACAGTAGGGCGATTCGATGCAAGAGTGTAATGAAAGTGACCAATTTCTCGTATGCTTATTTATTGATTGTGCAAATTTTACTGTTATTACTTCTAGATAACAAAATAATACTTATGGAGTAACAGTTACACTAGGATCTAACATCATAAGTAAATAAACAGACGGTCAAATGGTCACTTTCATTACAGTTACATGGATTTAACCATTTACTTAGTCTTTCATCCCATTGTTCAAAATTGTTCCAATTAATTATCTAAAATTCTAAATCAAGACTAATAATAACTTTACTATTATTGCACGAGCATAGAAATAAAGTATAGCCATTAAGACGTAATGTAGCTTTATGATCTCTTTCTTGAAAAATGCGCCTGCTCGATGTAGCTGTTAAATTAAAAAAAATTAAACAATACAACAAAACAAAATTACATTTAAGGCATAAAAGTAACACAAATTGATTTAGACTGAGCTAAAATTGTCTTACAGCTACAGAAAGGGTCAAGTACCTACCTAAGATCTTAAATCCGGAAATTTAAAACCGATTGAATTTGTATAAGTTAAACATCCGTTTCTTTTTCTCTGAATTATTATCATAGTCCCCCTGTGGCTACACTTACCCAACCTGACATCATATAAAAAAACTATCAAGTTATATAACAATTAAACATATAAGACACCTAATAATTAAAGCCAGCCAAGCGTAAGGTAGTTGTACTAATAGGGGAAATCTTCGGATCATAAGACTGCCACCTTTTTTTGTTACCCTTGACGTAGTAGGGCAGTATAGGGGTGAGATCTGAATTGGTGTCATAATAATATTTTATTCATAAGCCTATCTATCAATATTAAATTTATATGTTCAAGAATACTACGAGGATCCTAGATATAAGCGATGACATGGGTTAAGTTGAAATTTGAGGTAATAGAAAAAGTCATCTTCGATTTTATCCTCCACTTTTACTTTCTTCATACCTCTCTTTCATTATAAGTAATAGTACATTGTGCATCAAGGGAGGTAAGTACGGAATTACTAACCAGAGTGTTAGAAGCCCGACGCCGTTAGGCGGGGGGCTTTTATGACTCGAGTTAGTATTCCGCTTACCGACCGTGATGCATACAATGTTTTTCATCACACTTGCCGACAAAAAAATAAGTTTTAAGAAATAACAGTATTAAATGACGTACTGACATTTCCATTACTCCCTAGGAAATTTCACTTTTCTATTACTCCCGCTGCGCGCGCAAACAATGGCGCGCTTAGGCAGCAAGTGTGATGAAAATAATCTTTTACGCGAGTAATTACAGGCGTTGTTGATGAGTCGTGGCATACAGTACCGACCAATAATATATCACATACAGGTTTTTTTCAGTAGATTTATTTTTATTTTTGTAAGTGTTTTTCACACTTTCCACCTCTCGACTATAGATAGTCTAGGCATAGGCCTTTACACTAGCGATGAAAAACTGGTCATCATGTAGTGATTTTTTCATAAAGAGATTTTGCGTAAGGCATGGATTTCTTAGTAAAATTCTTTTTTTTACTACAGCTATTTTAGCAATATGCTGTGTCTCCAATTGCAATTCACAATACTTAATTGCAGTATTCATCATTAAACTGTGCAAAAGTACCAAAATAATATGCTATCTACATGCGAACATGTGCCGCTTACTCTATACACGCTCATACAAAAAGTCACGAATGTGATATATTATTGGCCGGTACTGTAGGTTGACAACTTGTTTATATACTCGTACATTTTATACCACTTCACGACTATTTACCAAAATGCTAACATTTTAAATTTAATAATAAGAAAAAGCCCATAACAGGTTTAATTATTAGTTAAGGATCAATGTAATGGATATCCCATTTCACCCTTTCAACTCTCCATAGACACAAAAGCTTAATAATTATTCGCGCCGCTCCATTACTTCACAGGTATTATTTACTTTCCATTCACAGAGTTTGTTTTATTCCAAAGAGGAATATCGGGAGAAGTTTTAACAGTAGGTAAATTGATTGTTGTCAACATTACTTGCAAAAACGTTAATCGGAGTTATTTGTCAAATTCATGGTATTGAATTGGAAATTGGCCGTGTGGTGACGGCAGTAAAAACACATTTGTCACCACCCCAACTCTTCCTGCGGTTGCCGTAAGAGTCGACTAAGGTATTCGAAGTGTCAATGACCATTTATTTGTTTAAAGATAGATTATGGGCAGCAGCATCATCATTAGTGAAGTGGACACATTACTGCACTGGTCAACCCGCTTGCCCAGCGTGGCGATTATGGGCATTTACCTCCTAGTGCGTCCGCATCTACGCTTACGTAATAGGAGAGGCTCTTGTCTAGCGGTGGACTGTTAACTTATAGCCTGATGTGAATAGGTAATGCATTTTTTCAGTCACTATAAGTCTTATAGAGACTGAAAAAAGTACACAATATTATTGGGCTCATTACTTAGTTAAAACTTAATCAATACCTGATATTATCGAAGGTTGTTCATATTACAGGAAATGAATACAGCGCACATTTAAAACTGTTTATTCTATTTTTTACAATGGTTTAGTGCCCGTACAGTACGCGCGGCACTCAGCTTGGGATTCGAATCTGTTTTCGTTGCCCCCACATCCTGAATAGTACATTGGCATACATCTTCGAGTGACGATGTCGTAGAACCAAGATTTCAACATCAGACCACAAGGCCCTTTGGAAGGCGCTTGGTAGCAGAAGTATGGTATATTTCTTAGGTTTGGAAACGGGCCGTCCACATTACCTGAAATCCGTATCGAATGGATTTTTTTTTCAGATATTTAGAACCAGTAGAAATAAAATAGGACGTAGCATTATTCTAATTAGACATTACGTTTTTAGAGTTACGTTGTTAGGTTATACAAAATACACGACATTATGCACACGTTTGATAAACTTGTGCAACATTTTTTTCGTGTTATATAGGTACATTACATTGGAACAGCCTGAAACTGTTGCCCTTTCTTTACCCTGCTTTTATATAACGGATAGTGTTTCCGTTTCACTAACGCAACATAACCTACACAATAATATGGTTTACCCTTTATAAGAAATATAAATAATAGAAATAAGTTTATTCGCAACATACACATACCTACATAAAAATCACAATTACAGAAACGAAAAATAATTATACAGATAAAACGTGTATGCTACGAAATGGCCTCATCTCAGCATGATGCTAGCGGGTGCCAGCGCTGGTCTTCCGATGATAAGAACAATAAAACAATTGTATGCCTTTAAGGAACTTCAAAATTAGGTACCAAACAATTTAACCTTAACTGAACGTTTTAATATAGTTAATATGAAATAAAATTTCAGGAGAGTCATGTCAGGGTATGACCGCTGCCGCTAGCCACGAAAAAGAATATAAAATACTTACGTCCATCTTTTACATAATCATGTCTAGCATTGGCCAAGCTGACTATTAATAAAATACACAAGTAAATAAAAGACATGGCAGAAAAGTCAGTACCTATTCGGACATTACTCGTACTTGCTACAGGCAAATTGCATGAAATCAATGAAATGCAGAACTCGTATTCAAGTTATTTCAATCAATCCTACGTAATTTCTCGGCTCAACGATATCCAATCTAAGTACCTAATTTATTTTTAAGACGCCAGGCATAACAAGTCTACTACAGCGCAGCGAGGTACTATTTATTTTATCTTGAACAGAATGGAGACCCAGAACAAAGAAAATATTTTAACACATTCGACGCCGGTGACACAGCGCCTGTGTTCACCAAAATCTGACTCCTATGCCTGTGCCACACACACGTGATGAAAGTAATCTTACTCTTATGCAAATAGCGTAAATCAAGTTTTTGTTTTTATGTGAGTAGCATAGAAATACGAACGTTTTTGACACAAGTGCTGTGTCGCCGGCACAGGAGTACAGTCTTTACAATCGTGTCGCTGGCATACGAATCCTATCAGATAACTTCGATCGGCATAATATTAGCACTTAGCGATACAGTATCGGAGGCCAACGTGTGAAGAACTTGAATATTTATGGTGCAAAAGTGAACAAGTATAGGTATACAATGCAATTCATGACAAGGATATTTAAAGGAATATAATATACATTGCTTTTGCCACTTACAAAGAAGCGCAGATTATTATTATCAAAGGTAGTTAGATGACATAGGTACTCGTAACAATACTTGTATTAGATACTTGTCCTGTCTTCCTGAATGTCACAGTCGCCCGTACAATTACAGTATTTTATGCAACTCTTGTTTAAGAGAGGTCAAAAAAGGTGAGTGGCGTGGGTAACAATTTGAGGCGAAGCCGAAAATTGTTATTAAAGACGCCTCGAGCATTTTTTGACTCAGTTAAACAATGTTGCATACAATACTTTTTCTACGACCACACATTTCTTTTTAAATAAAATTGGAAATTTGAGAAATATTCTTAGTCAAACACAATTTTATTAATCATCAAGGTCGGGCGGGAGAAGTCAAAATTAAAAAAGAAAGCTCCTTTATGGTTTACTGGCTTACAGCGGCCCTACCGCAAAAATCGAAATTCGTAAATTTCGATGATTTTTCCCTGTGACTCAAACGAAGGCGTCATTAGAGTGAGAGAGACAAATCCTCGAAATTAACGAATTTCGTTTTTCGCGGCAGGGCCGCTGTTCATCAGTTTTTTTTAATTAGGTTGGCAGCCTTGGATTTCATTAAGTCTTGTATACACGAGGTGTCTTAAAATGCAAAAAACGCACTGCGTGTAAACCCGAATGCGTTTACGAGTATAGGGAATAGACAATATATAGACTTATCTTGACATCTGTAAGGTAGGGGCTCAGAGGTGTGTTCATAAAAGTACGGGAGTAGAAAAAAAATATTAAGATAGGATTGTGTATTTTTCCATTAAATAATATTATACTTACTCGTAACAGTTAAGTATGAAAAGTATGCCATTTTTTACAGAACACGGGAATATAACCATTTTTGAGTCATTGTCAGATTAGGTTAAGTTACTATAGGTACACGTTACAAAAACACATCAAAAAATATTTTTTTAGTACAGATGGTGTACTTTTTAGGCTCTAGTGCGAGAAGTGGGTCATTTTACGTCAGGTCCAAAACTTCGGAGGGCCTTCTGTAGGTACTAAAAAACGTCGTACGAGTCACGTGCAAAAACGAAATTCGTAACTCGTGTCGATTTAAAAAAACTCCCTATCGGTCGTGTTTTAAAACATCGCCACTCGTTTCGAATTTCATGTTTTACGCTCTTGTGTCGTGATGTACTGATATATTTATGTAAAATAAATAAACTATTGGAATTAAAAATAACGATAGAAACCACATCTGATCACAAACCAAACTCTACTAATTAATTGTAATCGCTATTAAAAATCTCGCCGTTTGCCTAAACGTAATATAATAGTACATTATTGCAGAGGCCGGGAAAGCGAATTTCGTGGATGAGTATTTTTTGTCGGACGAAGCGAAGCTGAGGCCGACAATGAGGGTTTTCGATAATTTTTCTACCACCAGGGCGGCGCTTCGTACGCACCTGGTCTCGACAGCTGTCAGATTCATACTATTCATAGGCACCTGGGCCTAAAATATTGAAATTCTATTTTATTTGGAAGAGAATTGATTTTGTAATGGATTACGACTAATACATGGTCGTCGAACTGAAGATTGAACTCTAAAACAGGCGCTCAAAGTCACTGGTATTAAAAATAATTACTATAACTTTGTTAGTTTCATGAGAATTGACTTGGAACTATTTTATTTATTTATTTTAGGTACCAATATGCCTAAAGTAATGGTTTTCAGAATAAATAAACCTAATAAATATGTTGAAAATTAAATGCGCGTATTTATTTTGACAGTTCGTTAAAGGGTCGGCTCAGTGCTGCCATCTCACCTCCCCATAGCGGCAGAAAAAGTATCAAAAACCCTCATTACATACGAATCCACGAAATTCTATTTCCGTCCGAGGCACATATAGGACTTTTCTCCAAACATGCAAGGAAATAAAACAAAATTTATTACAATCGATTAAGTAATTCTTCTTGCAAATTGAATAACAATTGAAAAGAAAAAATCTCTTATGATTCCCGCCTAAACTTTTTTTTAATGCATGGTCGTTCATAAAAAATAGTAACGATATCTATGGTTTCATTAAACCGTACCTACACGACCTGACACACCGAGGCGTTTGTAACTCATGATAGAACGAGACGGCCATAGATTTGATCGCCGTCTCTCGCTCTATCCAGACCAGGCGTTTGGTCGTGGCTTTAGAATTTGGCTGTATGCATTTTTTTCAAAGTCCAAAAGTAGTTTTTAAGAAGTAAAAAACAATACATTAATGGATTTTAGTACAATTTCGCGGCCGCAAAAACTGTACAATAATGAAAATCTTTTTTTTTAATTTGAGCTGGTACATAAGAAGGTACTTCGCGTTTCGTTTTTGCTACATTAATGCGAACATTTCCGAGCATATTGGAGAAAATATGTTTAACAGAGAGAAAACCTTTTTTAAATTGAATAAGGTTACTTTAATCAAGCAAAGTGCTGATGATAAAGAATCATTCGTCGGCTTGAGAGTAATCAACTCAGCAGGCATAAAACGAATTAAAGTTACGGCCCCAGTCGTCGGCCGGAGTGTAACTTGGATTGCGATTACTTAGGCGTCATTAACACACAGAGGTAAACAATGACGGTAACGGCGACTTAACGAAGCGTATTCTTGTTCTTGCTGACATTACAGCGCTGTGTCTGCGGTATGTTCGAAACAACTTTTTCTTTGTTCCTGATATCGTATCTGTAGATGTTAAAGTAATTACTTAGAAGAATTCTTTTATTTCCAGCATGGAGCGAACAATTTGCAATGTTATTGTAACAAAGAATATAGGTATCAAGACAGTAAATGAATATGTTTTACCTGCCATAATATTTCATTTTTTTTGAGGTCATAACGTAGGTAAAAAAATTGATCAAAAGTATGAAGGGCAATGCTCAGTGTAGGGTTCGGCAGTTATTGAAAAACAGCTGGGCCAGTCAAGTTTTATTTTAAAGTATTCAATAAGCCCACTATTGATGACTTTTTTCATATTTTTTCTATATGTTATTCTACCACTTGGTTGGCGTGATTAATATGTATTTGTAAACCAGTACCAAATTGCAAAATTCTAGTACTAATGGCCACTGAGTATTGCTGCGGACTTTCAGTTTACTACGGAACCATAAAAATGAAGTATACTATTTTTTTAGGTTTATTGAATTGATTTATTGTATCTCATGACCATACGTCGCACTCTAGCGGGCAGTTTCGTGGCAACGTAAGGTTTACAAAAAAAATCTTAACTTACGAGTATTAAAATGTATTTGTAATAGTTTATTTAAATTCGTTGAAAA
The DNA here is from genome assembly GCA_025490895.1 of Thaumatotibia leucotreta. Lineage (NCBI taxonomy): Eukaryota > Metazoa > Arthropoda > Insecta > Lepidoptera > Tortricidae > Thaumatotibia > Thaumatotibia leucotreta. The sequence continues at coordinate 12,409 of JALPQI010020126.1, forward strand.
GAAGCAAAACGTGTATTCGCTATAGCCAGCGTAGAAGAGGAAGTGAAGTTTATTCATACACAATTAAACATTTCTCCGAGATAAAAAATAACATTCAATTTTTTCAAAATTCGAATTTGCCAATGCAGTCTTCCTTTAATGTAATAATAATAAATAAGACTATGAACAAATTGTCAAAAGTACGCTGCACCCTAAAGGAAAACAAGTATATCTGAAATTACAAAGTGTCTTAAAATCGAATCCCGGGAATCGACACTACAAATGATAAATAGTCTAATTTAAAATGAAGTGGTTGAGACTACAAATAATGTTAACCAAAACACACTTCATTGACCGTTGACCGCCGGCAATTTAGAAAAAATTAATAATATATTCGCATAACATATCTACTTCAGTATATTAAATATTTCACATACTAGTCAATTGTATTTTTATTTCAAATTGAATGAATACTAAAAAATAATAAGTTACTAACATACTACCTTAGTTTCTAAGATATTTAGAATTATACATTATAAATACTAGGTACCAAATACTAAGTACAAATACTTCTGCTTATTTGAAAATGAATTGATGTATTTGTGAACCTTATCTATCATTTTGACAAGCCACCAAAATGCCCGCTGGAGTGCGACGTATGCTCATGACTCATGGAATTCTATAATTCGATTAAGAAATAGCAGATTGATACACAAGAGTTGAAAGCGACCCATTTCATCCTAGATATTTTACGCCATATAGTTAGAGTGTGAAATGGGTGCTTTCACTCAAGATAAACATTCTAAGACCAAGACCGAGTGGCCGAGGGGTACAGGCATCAGCCGCGAAAGCTGAGTACGTGGGTTCGATCCCCACCTCGGACCTCGGACATTAGGTGATCTTGGTCGTTTTTCTTTGGTATATGACATCTAATATTTATAATAAACATTCTACTTCTTATTTCGACTGAGGAAAATAAAACAACATGGCGTAATAATACTCGTAATTATACGTAAATAATTTAATTACGTTTATCTATACAGGTGGCCAAAAAATAAGCTCCCGTTGGCAGTGTGGTTTTGGGATCCAGAATATGTCTCCAGAAGAGAATTTTGGAAGTTTCAGAAGGTTTATTACCATTTTGAAGTAACATAGAAGAGTATATAAAATTAAATATTATAATTATATTTTATTCGGGGATTTAAAAACAGATCCTTCAAGTAATCGCCTGGGCATTTTTCCCCTGCCTAATGAGCAGAACTATTTACTCCCTCTTATGATCGTTACTTGGGCAATACCTACTAACACTTGTCTTCCTAATTAGAAAAAGGGATTAAAGTTTTTCTCCATTGAGTGGCGATTAGTGTCATATTATTTATTTATTTACTAAAACAAAAGTTTATATGACATTACAGCAGAACACCAATGCGTCATGAAACTATACTATTATACAATAAAAAAAAATCTAGGAAATACATATGAAAGAATATTACGTACCGACACCGACACGACACAGACATGTTTGTTATCAATAATTTAAGCGTGAAAAAGACATTTATCGAACATTGCGAAAGTACAAATCAAATTATTTATTAACTAAATATTTTGATTTTTACTTTCAACTTTTCTCCAGTAGTCACACTACTTAATACTATATAAATTATAAATATTAGATGTCATATACCAAAGAAAAACGACCAAGATCACCTGTATGTCCGAGGTGGGGATCGAACCCACGTACTCAGCTTTCGCGGCTGATGCCTGTACCCCTCGGCCACTCGGTCTTCGGTTCAAAGGCGCCTAGCCTTGTAAGGGATTGCATATACCCGAGAAATTTGACCGGTGGTTGCTAAGACCGAGTGGCCGAGGGGTACAGCCATCAGCCGCGAAAGCTGAGTACGTGGGTTCGATCCCCACCTCGGACATAGGTGATCTTGGTCGTTTTTTAAGACCGAGTGGCCGAGGGGTACAGGCATCAGCCGCGAAAGCTGAGTACGTGGGTTCGATCCCCACCTCGGACATACAGGTGATCTTGGTCGTTTTTCTTTGGTATATGACATCTAATATTTATAAAGACATTTATCGTCAAAATTCACAAATTTAGAACTTCGGGGTAGGCCCTCTGTACCTTTATTTTATTCAGAGAAATGGAAAACGATAAGTCACAGCCAAAAATGCGTTTCTTGGCTGACAGGACAGAATAAGTAGCCACAAAATAATATAGTATCAACCTTAAAAATGCTCAATGCATCTTCTTGCGATCGCTTCACTTGATAGTAACTATGGACCTACTATGGAATATTTACAGTGACCATGAATAAATTCTGAAATTTCTCACAGAGTTACTCTTCAAGAATGTTCTATAGCGAATATTTGACGGCTCTCAAAAAAGTACAATTTAAAAGTAAAACAATTTTTATGTTATTTATTGTCTATAAAAGGTTCAAATGTTGCGTCAGCTAAACATCTTTCATATATGTTTTCTTTAAATTTATGGTCCAGCCCAAGTCTAAATGCGACCCAATTATTCTACGATCGTACTCCTTTGGTATACAATATTCAAAGTAGATTATGTTACTAAGCCAGTCATAAGTTTTGACAGGGGTTAACATATAAAACTTAATAACGCAGTAACGATCCCTACCCTTTCTTGCGCTGGCCCCCCGATTCCCAGAACGCCAAATTTATCTTTGTAAGTAGTAATACAGCGTGTCTCTACTCTGTGGACATTGGCTGCGATTCCGAGTACTTCCTAATCAGAAACGTTGCAATAACTATGGTAAATTATATGATTAAATAAAAATAAAAAAAATAATTAAATTAGATCATCTCGTTGGCTACAATGACTATATAATTTAAGTGACAGTAGTGACATGACGAGTCTCGTGTATTTAGTATCTATCGTTATTGAAATACAAAACTTTTGAGTGCCAGGATTTTGCGGTTCAAAGAGTTTAATGAAGTTGAAATCCTCTTTAGTTACCATGTATCCAGCTGATCCGAAGTATTTAATCGTAAATGAGTAATTTCTCCGTTAATACTGTTGCGTTCCGAATGAGACTTTGTACCTACATAGGTTAGAATTACCCTAGGCAGCACATACTATTCATCTTTGTCCTGAAGGTAGAGACACGTTGTATACGTGAGATTAATATCTATTTATAGGATAATGGGGACCAAGATAAGTTCACTCCGCGTCTATAGTGTGTAAAAATATAATATGGGCCATAAATGAGACCACAAACCATACTAAGAGTATATATCTTTTTATCCAATTTTATACTTCCATGGTTTTCAGACAATGAAAACAAATACTTATAAAAAAGTTTTCTTGGATTCCGTTAATGCGGAAGTGGATACGTAGATTTAATTCACCTTTGGCATGGCATGTGTCCAGTCTGACAAGATAAAGGCAACCCGAGTGAGGCCGGGAAAGCCCGGTGTACGGATTTATGCTGACAAACGCCTCGCTGTAGTTTACGTGAAGCGTGTACGAACGTGCCTACTCTGCAGCTTACCACGCTTGTTGACAAAATTTCAAAGGCAGTTTTCTAGGCCTGTTGATAAATTATGCCATGAACTGTAGTATGAACCTTAATGAGGGACCAGATGACACACGGGATCTTGTAGTTAGTAGAAATACTAGTCTGACCGATTTGTTGCTGTGGTTAATGGATCACATCATCAGCCTATGATAGTCCACTGTTGGACGTAGGACTCTCCTATCTACTATGCGTATAAACGCATTAGGCCATAATCGCCACGCCGGACAAGCGGATTGGCGATCGCAGTAATGTGTTTACTATGATGACGTTGCTGCCCATCATCAATCTTTTATCAAATAATGGTCAGTGACACTTCAATCCCTTAGTCGACTTTAACGACACCCGCAGGAGGAGTTGTGGTGGTGACAAATGTACTCTTACTACCGTCACCACACGGCCGACGTTTAATACACGGTTAATTGATCGGTGTATTCAAATCTCTAATTGTCATGAAGAGTTGATAAGGGGCTTATATATCAGTGACAGTCAAGATTTGGCACGTGTCCATAAAATAACTTTTATGATATCTGGCTGCTTCCATCTTTTAAAGTTGTAGCCTTTTAAGAACGGAGTGCCAAGAATGTTACGTTTTATTATAAAGATAAAGAGAGGTCATATTTTGCAGAACGTATTGGGAAATATAAAATAGTTATTTTTGCTTCTTCATACAATAGACACAGGACCGGCTCGCATTGCTGATAAGCATTTGGCATAGCCTATGGTCACCTGCAATTGCTTATACTGTGTACGAGTATCAAATGTAAATTAAAATTCAAGGACAGTTGTCAAATATCACATTATAAAATGTATAAATAATCAAAGCAGTCTGTTTTAGAATCCATTTCGTCCTTCAATCAATTATATCAAGTTGTACGCGTACAAAGATTTAATCCAATTAATTAAGATGACTTGCCACGTTACCTCTGAAATCATAATTGTTTCGTAAAATATAACTCGATTGTATTTTCTTGCCAATGAGTCCATTGGATCATGCTGTAATTAAGCTTTGGTAATTTGCCGCATCGTCAAGGACTACCAAAAATAATATCCGTAGCCGTAGAGGATTCGGCGGCTCACTAGACCGCGGAGGTTGATTATTTTGGTAAAATAAAAGAAACCGAAATATTTAAAAAGAGGCTTGGAGGAGCGGAACACGCTATGACATTACATTTAAAAGAGACAGTAGTCAGTGTCATACAAAACAATGACATTTACTTAATAGATTTAAAACTGCAAAAAGTTTTCCAGAAACCCTTATATCGTTTTAATAGACCTTTCCATTAATACACAC
>JALPQI010020127.1:0-20743 GCA_025490895.1 Thaumatotibia leucotreta
ATTGTTACTTACGTTTAAAAGCCAAACACGGCGTTGACGTGTTAAGGTTGTCCCTTTTTATAAAAAAATACGGAGAAATTTTTCTTGAGACACACACAACGTTTAGTTATTTGCAAATTTGACAACAACACAATGTTGCTGTTCTAAAAAAACATAAAAAGAGTTGCCAATATTAAAGACAATTTTTTACAGAGATCCGTATTTTTATAGTAACGTACACGGTCGTGACACAAAAACTACTCACACATTTTATTCTGATGTAAATCATAAATAGTAATGGTTATTAAGATTTCTATAGTATTATCTTATAAATCAAACATTAATCTTGCATAAATGCTGTAATATTTTGCGTGAGAATTTGACAATTCACCAAAAAAAAAAAATATATTTTCGAATTCGGTAATCTCACACAACACGGTCCGTGACATTTTGGGGTTAGCAATTTTTTTTTATAGCTGGCTAATAACTTTATGGCAAAAATGATGCTCTGACATGATATTAGTGGTAATTTACTACGTGAATTAATACACACTTTATATATTTTCCCACAAAATATATTCGATTCTTACATATCACAGAAAAAAATGTAAGAATAAGAATCACCCAAAGCGGGCCTACTGCCTTTTGAATTATGCGTTTTTAGTTTCAATTACAAAGTTTACTGACCTGATTTTACCCTTAAATGATAGAATATTAATTGCGCTATAAGGTAATTATTTCATGTTTTTCGTAGCATAATTAGGTAAGGCGATATTAAACCAAAAACGTTAGCAAAACTCAACATTTTATCTAGTTTACAAAACAGGGTACTATTTGAAGTCTCGAATCTCTGAAACTATAAGACCTATGGTAATGCATGTTATCTCATCTTGTTACAAATTCATTCATCTTTAAACGTTACCTGATACATATTGTCAAAAAACGTAAGGCATTTTATATAAAAATCAGAAACTAAAAATAGACAGTTTATTTCACAGTTTTCACGTATAACGCAGCTAGCACAACTTTTTTTTGCTTGCAAAATGTGGTTTTATATTGCTCTATGGTGTCTAAATAACATACCAAAAATGCAGCTTTACTACATGTTTTGCGAGTTTAATATACGATTTGACCGTACTAATATATAATATAAACTGTCCGTGTATCTAACTTGACAAACGATTTCGTTTTAAAATTCTCCGTTCGTGTTTTAATGAATCTCGTGAATTTCCATCTTTTCGCAACTATTTCGCATTTTACTCTATTTGTTCTATGGGTATATTCTCTAGTTCACCTGGTGCCTGGAGGGTACGGTCCCCACAGGAGGCGGAATCGGCTTACAGCGTGATTGACAGTTGACAGGCGGGGTGCGGGCAGCGGCAATGCGGACCAAATGAGGTGGCTTCATGTTCCAGACGCGTTTTAATTGTCATTGTTACTGTATTATATTGATTTATATCTTGGTTCTCATTATTTAGTAATTACAAGTATGGAATAAGACTTAAAACATAAAATATGAAATGACCTCTTTTAATTTTAATAAAGTAGGTACACACTTTGAAAAAAAAAAAATAAAACAAATGAAGTAACCACGGAAACAACATGTCCAGTGCCTAAAAAAATCAGGGCAAATTCACACCTTATTCTGTTAAAAGCAAGGTGGTTTTTCCTTCTGTAATTTGAATTGACTAGACATGTTCTTTTCGTGGACCCTTTAAATATACTAAAATATTTAAGATCAATATTTTTAGAACATTGCTCCGGTCTTCGTAAGTACGTAATTTATTTCAGTCGTCGCCAACTCGCCACTAACAAAATGTAGAAGTCGAGCTTATGAATGGAAAGGTACCTATGTCATGTTACTCGTACCTACGTCACACATGCAGGAGTTTATGAGTAAGCTGACAACTTTTTGCTAGTTGGTGTAGTATTCTCACGATCACACGTCTTTATCTTTTTCTGTCATACACATGAATCCAAATGAGGCAGTGGAGAGAAATCTCAAACTGTAACAGACTATCAGAGTAATTTGTTCTCTCTCAGGAATCACGGCATCGTGACAAAAAAAGTAAGCATTCATAAAAAAACATTAATTTGCGAATCGAACCGTACGTAGACACCTGTTGAAAAATAAAACATGCATTATCTCTTATTTGGTTATCGATTGTATCGGATGTACTCGTACATGTACGCGTCATAACATAAGAATATATAGGTGTATTTTATGTGTTTTTTTTGTATTTAGTAATTCACAGTGCCTTGGTGTTAGAACTGTAATGCTGTGTAACTGTACTGATTTGAATATTAAATAAATAGGTACCTAAATGTTCTTATAAAAACTATTATAATGCCAAAAAAGTAGAATCTTGAAAGAATATCGGCAAGAAATAAAAAAATAAAAAGTAACTAAACTAAAAATCCATGAATGTAGTGTATCTTGTAGTTTGTTATTTCTTTCCACTGATCCATTTGGATTGTTTAGGATCACCCTGTATAAAGTGTACATACAAGATAGATACCTACCTATTGTTGTTGGTGTGTATAGTAATGATAATAGTGACAGCACAAGCTGTCAGCATCTTGTGAGCTGTGGATCCCGCAATGCGGCTTATTGGATGTTAACACCGCGCTAACAAGGGGTTAGGAAAACTGGACGTGTGTCCGCAATCACACGATTTTATCAACATATAATGAAACGGTTAAACTCGCGTGTATTTGCGACATGTTTCGGAGAGCCTACGCAACTACAATTATCTGGGATAAAGACTATCTTATCACTTAATTTCACAAATTACAATTTATGAAAATTGTTCTCAAATACGTACAAGGTAGGTGAAATTTAATAGTGTTCTACTGCGAACACCGAACCAAAGTTCGTAAATTTCCATTCCAACGAAGGCGTCATAAGAGTGATAGAGAGAAAAATCCCCGAAATTTGCGGATTTCGGAGTTCGTGGTAGGGTCGCATACCATTAGTATTATTTGCCGCAAGTATACCGTCGTCCGACAAGTCGTGTCGTACTAGTCTATGGACACTCCAGGATCCAGGATTAAGCTGTGAAATGGCGCGTGCGTTAATGCACTCCGCTAATCTGTTTACTCTGCGGTTTCAGAGCAGCTTCATTTGCCGCATTACACTGATTTGCGTAATCTGGAAGATTATGCCAAGTTCTCTCTCAATGTCTCACGTGAGACTTCACAGGACTCACTCGGTTTGTTTGCACACACACACATACACACACGCTTAGTTGAAGGTGTATTAGGATTATTTATCATTAATAATTATTAGTTTATTTACTGTATACCACCAGTTGCTATGGAATAGCGGGGTATCCTGACACAAGTATCTTATACTTAATAGGATGCCCCAACCTTGTAATCACTTTACCAAATTGTTACAGTGAAATAAATATATTTTCCATTCTTCATTTTTCATTTTCATGTCGATACGATAGACTGCTTCGAAGCTACATTTGCTTACGTTTTTGCTTCTTATGTAGTTATAGGTAAAGGTGCATGCAGACCAAACGAGCATTCGCTATTCTAACCCCCTAACTCTACGAAATTCAATCGCTACACAAAAAGTGATTCGTTGATTTCGTAGAGTGGGGGATAGAATAGCGAATGCTCTTTTGGTATATAAACTAGCGCACGCTCGACTTCACACGGGACCAATTATTTGCATTTTTTATATAGAATAATTTGAGATGTGGTGCTGGAGGCGAATGGACAGTATTAGTTGGACAGAGAGAGTAACTAACGAGGAGGTCTTGCATGCATCAGCCTTTGATAGTCCACTGCAGGACGTAGGCCTGTCCTATTAATTATGCTATGCGCATTAGGAGGTAAATGCCCATAATCGCCACGCTGGGCAAGCGGAGTGGTGATCGCAGTAATGTGTCCACTATGAGGACGCTGCTGCCCATCATCAATCTTTTATCAAATAATGGTCAGTGACACTTCAATCCCTTAGTCGACTCTCACGACACCCGCAGGAGGAGTTGAGTTGGTGACAAATGTATCCTTGAAGTCTTGGACAGGATGAAAGAGAGTAGGCATTTGATAAAACGGAACAGGAAGGATGTTCGGCCATCTGATACGACATGACAACCTCATAAAATGCATAATGGAGGGAAAGATTGAAGGAAAGCGTGGAAGACCTAGCAGGAGCAATCGAGGAAAGTGGAGAGCGTGCTTTGAGCTACACTGACAAGAGCAAAGCTTATTATTTCACGCCAAAATGCACATACAAAGCCCAATATTACACTGGACCGCAGTTATTACTTATTACACTACACAGGTATGTAGGTAACTACAAATCTTTCGTGACTACAAGATAGTACAAATTAAATTTGATAATTATTTTAATTCTTCAAGAAACCAGCGTAAGGGTGAGGCTGCACTGACGCGGAGCGGAGCGGAGTTGTGGGAGCTCGGCCAAAGATAACAGTGTTTCGATTTTTGAATTTGAAGAATGTAATTGGTCAATTTTGCACAGCTCCGCTCCGCTCCGCGTCAGTGGAGCTGCACCCTAAAGGTCGACAACACGTTTGTAACACCGCTGACCGTCTGCTCTTTTGCCACAAAAAAAGTAAGTTAGTCTGTGCTACGCTGCGAAACTGAACTTGTGTTAGTTTTACTCAAAACAAAATAGCTACAGCTTTAAACTTAATCTACGTTTACCCAGGCCGACTAAACCTCTATTGTTTCGTGCATATTAAACCAGCAACTAATTTAAATACTGTCAAGTGCTTTACATTAAAGGAGTGTATATTTAAAAGAGCTTATTTCTTTAGTAAAAACATAAACATGAGCCCTTTTGAATATATACTCTTTATTGGAGTGCCGCATTATTGGCACGTAGTGATGGGTACGACGTCAAATGAGGTACATGATACAATGTAATTACCTCATCTGAGGTGTGGTACCGTAGGTATCTGTAGTATCATAAGGGTGGGTTTACACCAAACGAGCAAATCCACATTCTATCCCCCACTCTACGAAATCAACGAATTTCGACGAATTTTGTGTAATGAACGAATTTCGTAGAGTGGGGGATAGAATGATGAAACCTGAAACCCATCACCTTATATCAACTCATTGGAAAAAACAAAGTGTTATTCCGTATGTGTATTCATATAGTAAGTACCTACCTATACAAGTTTATTCAAGTATTTACATTAGAATGCTGCATATATAAAAACACTTGACAAAGTATGTATGTATGGTAACATTCTAAAATTGCCCATTAATTTTAGAATGTTACCATTTAATAAATTTAAGCACAAACTATTGAATTTTTTAATTAATAATTGTTTCTATTCTATTTCTGAATTTTTGTTGTATAATTTTAATAATATTGATTTGACATGATGTTTTACATATAAAGTGATAAATGGTAATTTAAATTTTTGTTGATATAATTTACTTATTAATTTAACTAAATAATTTTTGTTGTTAGTATGTAAGAACATAATGTTATTGTACGCCATCAGGCAAGGTATACTGCTACATATAATTGTTTATTTTTATTCCACCACTGTTATCAGTTTGACATATACCTACAAATAAAACACTTTGACTTTGACTTTGACTTTGACTTTATGACAAATTCAGCTTCGAAACAACATTTTCTCGGTGTGAGGTACTATGACAAACTAACACAATGAATACGAGGGTTTTTATTTATAAACAGGATCAAATTAAAAAATGCTGCTGATTTTAATCAGGAAGAACATAGAGAGGTCAATATACCTATGTGACGATCAGGGGGCCCGTTTTTCGATAGTTTGTAACTTGTAATACAGGTGGAAGTCTCTTTTTGACACCATAAGTTAGGACGTCTGTTTGAATTTCAAGTTGCAAGCTTGTGGGAGATAGGTCCCAGGTTTCCGAGATGGTTTACTAAAAACCCTCACAATTGAGGTAAGCTTACGATTGAATAACCCAACACTAGAGTGCCAGAGGATCGACGCGGCCGCGGCATAATAACCAATTTGCGCACGCGTCGCTCTGTGGCGGGTGATTACTTTACGGCTTGCGGTTTCCTGAGGATTCTTTCTTGTTAAACCTAATTCGTTTATTTGAGCGCACTCGCATATCGGCCGACGTTCTGAGTACTGTCACCAAAAAATATCTTAAAAAACGAGACCGCAACTTGACAGATATAACCAGCGGCTCTACTGCAAACTTCGAAATGCGCAAATTTCGAGGATTTTTTCAACGAAGGCGTCATTAGAGTGACAGAGACAAATCCTCTAAATTTGTGGATTGCGGATGAAAGTCCAGTAGGCCAGCTGTCGGGACATGGGTGCACAATTTTAACAATATTATCCAAGATGATATACTAACACGTACAACTCAAAAAATGCGAATATTAATTATCTATTGTAAAAGTAGTCACAAACAAATCAACAGCCTATTTCAGGCCACTGCTGGACATATGAATCTCCTATTGCCTACGCATTAGTAGTTAATGACCTTCCCCAGTCTCCACGCTGGGCAAATGTATTCTTACTCAGTCACAACACGTCAAATTAGTGTCTCATGCATATTGGAAGCCCGAATTTCGCATAGATTAGATTAGATTAGATTTATTTATGTATTTCGTAATATTAAATTGCATTACAAAATTAGCCTAGCTTAATCTATAATTCTATATGAATTTATATTACGGTCGTCAAGTTTGTAAGTAGGATTAATTGAATACAGAAAAGGTCACTTAAGTAAAAAATAAAAATAAAACTGTAATATTTGAAATTGTGAATAATTAAGTACATTTATGTAAGTTCTCTTTCATGTCCCCTTGATAAGATTTCTCGAAGTTCTGTACCTATTAGAAGAACATTAGAAGACGGTATTTATTCTTTTTATTTCTAACTTACTCTTTCTTGTTGCATTGTAATCAGCTTTATCTAAAAGTTGCCTGGAAGAAATCGCTCTGTAGAGACGAGAGCTCACATTGTAATGCGCCTTCGTTTAAAGATTAAGTTTTCTTTTAATGACTTGCGCAATATATATGTAATAGTGTATTGTTTTACGTGGGAGGTAAGCTCGCTGTTGGGTTTCATAAAGCACCAGTTTGCATAGCAATATTGTTGCCTTTTGGTGTAATATGCATAAGTTTTTTGCAAAGTTTTTCAATTTTCATCATGCTCTTGAAAAAAACTATGGGAACGTCAATGTGCTTGTTTGCCGCCAACATGGAATTATTTATAAATCTTTACTACATCGTTAATAAACTACTTTTTATTCTCCGTAGGTATTGACAATTGGTCACAAGGTTTAGAAGAATTTTCATTCATTCTTAACACGAGGTTTGGCTTATGTCGAAATTTCGCTAGAATTGTTGTGTTTCTTGAGAAAATTGTAATTTGATTCCACAAGAAAGTAGCTATTTTCTGCTAATAACTTATTCAAGTTTTTAGATGACATATAAACACATAGCCCGTCCCATGGTAACCGATAACCATAGCCTATGGACGCTGACAATAGGAGAAATTGTATTTTTTACAATTGTCACACCTGTCTCTATGGTGAAATGGGGGTCAGATATTTATATTGGAGCTTGCTCACATACAGGGTGCACACAAATATTTGAGCTGGCCTCTACATATTATCATGGCTTTGTGTTGCATGTTAAGATATTTAAGAGCACCGTGGCCGCTCCGATATATCTGATCATCATCATCAATATCATCATCGACCTATAATAGTCCACTGCGTAGGCCTCTCCTATTAACTTTGCGTATAGACGCATTAGGAGGTAAATGCCGATAATTGCTAGTAAGCGGTTTGTGGCGATCGCAATAATGTGTCCAGTTGTCGACTATGTTGACGCTGCTGCCCATCATTAATCTTTTATCAAACAATGGTCAGTGACACTTCAATCCTTTAGGTCGACTCTTACGACACCCGCCGGAAGAGTTGGTGACAAATGTATTCTTACTGCCGTCACCACACGGCCAATATATCTGATAGCAAAAGTGTACTTTTTGTCAAAAAGTTTGTACGTTTGGGTCTCGTGTTCGATATTCATAAAAATTGGTACACTGGCAAGCTGCTGAGCAAGATCCAATACATTTTCCATAATTTTTCAAAATGTTTGTACAAACGTACCTTTTTGGTAACCAGGGTGCTTCTTTATACAAGTTGCCACTCGCTAACGCTTAATCGTCAATCGTAAACGAAAGGCAGCTAACTGTATTTATCGCACTAATATGAAAGAGTGACAAAGAGGGGCTACTAACGTTAGCGATTGGCAACTTGGCTAAGCATCCAGATTCCTTAACATTTTTGATAACAAAATAGGAACGTTTCACACAAACATTTTAGGAAATGCAGTGGATCTTCCTCAGCATCATTAACTCTACTAGGCTACCAATTTTTATCAATATTGAACATGTGATCCTACGAACAAATAAAACATGGAAGCCGCACGTCATATTAAATTGCCTTTCAAGAAGGTCCTGAATTTTAGTTGACAAGTGTCACCCCCTCTTCAATGCACCACGGTAATGAATGTCAATATCAACCTATAAAAACTTAAACGGCCATTTAAAAATAGTTGTGATTGGTTCATCAAAGTTTTGATTGGCTATATTCTATAAACATTTGTCAAAGTTGTTGCGCCGAAATATGCGCGGTGTTAAGAAAAGCGCTATGTCCTGCCTATCTTGGCACAATTGAACAATTGCTTTTGGGGGCACTTTTGAGCTGGCGTTAGACGTCCATATGGTCGCAGATGTGATCCATACACATTTTTTGAGAATAGCACAACGTATGTCTAACAGGGTCAGATATTGATGTAAATACAAGTATACATAGTCGATCTAGTTGACCAGTAAATAACGTGCGTGGTCGTAAAGCGTCCCGCCTGCGGTTGCGGCTCGCGGTCGCCTAACTAGCCGATACGGGCTCCACTGAGTGATGGGTGACGGGTGACGGGTCGTTCAGGTGCCGGTCACCACTGTAGGCTGAATACCTACAGCGTGTATATTTGATATTGCATCAAACAGGAGTATTATCTAATGAGAAAAGCCCGGATGGCGGGAACAAAAATGCACTTTTAACTAGTGCTTGATTCAATATCGACATGCTTTTGAATGTTTTTTGGATTCGTTTATTGGTCCAAACTTATTATTTTCCCCTAGTAGTTCCACTTCTTTTCCAGATATGGAATTATTTAAGGTTTTAAGAGTATAACACCAACGTATTTGTTCAACACATTCTGATATTTATTGTGTACCCATATATAATAATGTACCATCACGATTGCAACATCGTCACAACTGTAAATAGCTGTTCGATTCATCCTTTACATTGCTGCTCGAATTTTCAAAAAATCGTTATTATTTTCTAAAGAAAACACGTTTCAACGTCAAAATGTAAAAGATAATGAATATCCCTTCGCTTAAATTACATTATACATTGCACCAAAAAAGTTTTCAGTCCATGAAATAATTCTTGATTCAAGATCTTAGATTATTGATTTTATTAACTACTTACTCTTTAAAAAATAGCGCATAATAAGAAGATTTGTATATACAATATGCTTCTAAGGTTTTACTTAAGATATTTTAAATTGGTACATTTTTTTGTCATTGTGAAAATCCAAGAGTTGACATGAATGACATAATTAAAATGTTAAGGTTCAAAGGTTCAAGCTTATTAGTTACAAATCAGTCCCAACATAACAGCAATAAAAGGTCCTTAAACTGACAACTATTTGATTAACAACAAAAAATAATAGCGGAAGATATTATAATAGGGTGAACAATCTCAGAGATCAATTATAGTTTTTAATTTCGCCCTAAGCACCAACGGTTTTCAAGAGTCCCTGTGAATATCCAGTGTCTGTGAATACCCTAGTGATTATAATGATCCTTCAGAGTCTGAACCAAGCTTTCCATCATTACCTACCGAGTAACATATTCCCACAAATATTTACAATGAACTTTTGTGCAGGTACGAGCTATGCGCAGCCCCCGGCAGTCTTCAATAACGGAGGCCGTAAAACAAGACGCCCGTAAACGTCAGAATGGATACTTACCTCTGTCTAGGTGTAAGATGGGAAGAGGGTCAGCGATTATTCGCGAAGCTACAAAAAGTCGATGCTATAGCTAACTGGTTTAGCTTTGACAGAGGGTTTACCGTGATCATTTAAAAATTTAAGAAAAGCATCACATCATAAGCCTATCTAGTGATAGAACTCTTCGGAAACGCATCCCTTACCTACTTAACAATTTGCCTGAAGCCATCAGGTGTCAAACTAACAAAAACAAATTTAAGAGGCTTAATTTGCCATGTCAATACTATAGCTTATAATTAATTTAATGTTATAAAACCTTTGCAGAACTAATTATATGTGACAGTCCATGGCTATAGGTCCCTTATGGCAGGTATTGAGTTAAGCACAGATCCTAAATCTACATTAAATAAGCTATATAATACAAAAAAAAACACGTGTCTAAGTCTCATACTTAAAAAATAAAAAACATTAAAGTGACACATGCTCAAAATGCACTTTTGAGAAATCGTCAAATGAAGTTTGGACCTAGTTTTAAGTGTGTTCCCATTGGAAGTTACATGGGTTATGATTGATTTCGTATCTTAAGGGGTTCTTCCTTGGAAGTCAGTTATGGTTTTTTTAATGTGACGTTCAAATTATGAAAAAACCCCGTTTGAAAAGAGCAACACGCTCATATGAACGGAATAATAAAAAAATAATTTTTTCGGTTTTTCCTTTTATATATTGTAATTTGAACCATTGTATATAGTAGAACATATTTGACCTTACATTTTAGGATAGAAATAAAAGTCACATAGTCAACCAAATATCTTTATTTTAATTAAATGTGATAATTACTATCACTTAAATCTTTCCTAGAACAATAACAAATTTGGTATAGTATGTTCTAAATTAATTTTAATCAGTCCACAAGAGTATCACAAAAGTATTAATATTATTCTACAGGTCACACTTTTTCATTTATAGACGATTAAAGTTACGTAAAAATCACAATTTCACTCCCATACATTGGCCCTTATGGCCAATCACAGTCAAAACATGTTGATTATTATAATAAGGCACCATATTAACTTAATTTTTTTGCTAATCTTGTACCAAAACTGCAATCCGAACAAAAAATGTTATTATAATTTTTCTAAAAATATTGATCAGTAACGAGTAATTTTCACTTAAAGTCAACGTTAATTAATTCACATAAAGTACCTGCCTAGTGATCCCGAAAGATAACACAATATGTATTGTTCACAGTCCGTTATTACTAAAAAATATTCATAAATCACGTGAGGACATTTTAGGTGATTTTTGGTCAAAAATCATAGTCAAATATGAAAAATGCGAAAAATTAAACCCCCCCGTTCCGCCCCTTCACCGCGTGAAGAGTTCGACATGCAAATTGTCGCGAGTAAGTAGGAAAGAGATGGTAATAGTGGCGGTGTAACGCAAAGGAATAACGCCGTCGAGAGACGTTTTGAAGTCAGATGTAGTAGGTACCTACCTACACGTAAATTAAAATTTAAAACGACCGTAGGTACTGAGGTACCTAAAGCACTTTTTGTGATTATACCTATGTACGGTCGAGGAAATTGAATGTTTAGCAGTTTATGGCTCACTTTACATTGGACGTCTTAGTGCATACATCACGACCAAATTAACTTGAACCGCAAAGTGCTAAACATTCAATTTCCTCGACTGTACGGATATATTTTAGCTTAAACTTGTTTATAATATCAGATATGAGTACCATGGATTTCACGAAAGCTGCCTTGACTGATTATTGCGTACCATCAGGGCAGCCGTATACTTGTTTACAACCGCCATAGTATAAAAAAGGAAAAATTGCAAACAAATACTTGTAAACAAATTTAATGATTTTATATATATATGTTGAGCTTTGATGTCATTTTTGTATGCTATTCCCACAAGGGACCTTTTCTACTAAACTTTGAACACAAATTTAGTAAAGAAAGAATTAACGTACACAGCTGACACCAAGGTACACATATACTCCTGTTTGTATATTTTACTATTTTATATAAAAATAAAAAATGATAATTTTGAATGGTTTTACAAAATCGCCAATATCTCCGTAACTGGAAACTGCCATAAGGTACCTTTTCTTATGGACGGTCACATATTATGTAACTAAAAAGAGACTGGGATCCTACAGTCAAACTCTGAAGAGTTTTGTAGGACAATTATTATTTTCTAAGATTGTAATCCACATGTACTATTAATATCTGGCCCCAATGGAAGACCAGCGCTGGGGTGTAATTACGTATACAGGCCCCAGCTTTATGCTGAATTGGGGACCGTTTTTTGGCATAATTTGTTTCTTGTCCTTTTAAATGTGTATCTTACCTTAAGTCATGTATCACAAATAAATATTTTTTTCTTTCTTTCTTTCTATATAATAATAAAATAATATCTTACTCCACTGATAGACGTAGGCCCCTCCTATAAACTAATACTTAGGTCGCCCCTATGTTTATTTGGATTGATTCAGCTTCATCTGTCAGGCTGTTGCGAATTGTGAGTACTTATCAAAAATCTAAAATATAAACTGACTCTATTTCAGTATAATGCTCCTTCGGCATTCGGAAAATCTTCAGTGAAGGAGACTCACAAGCAACCCGTGAACGTTATGATTAATCAAACAACGATTTTTTAAACCACGATCTCGATCGCTTCTATATCCCACCAGTATTTTTTCCGTAACGTGGAATGATAAATAAATATGTAGTCCATTTACTATCAGACATCAAAGGCCCATAGATACGAGTAGGTACAATACAAACCTAACTATATCTTACAAACTATCATAGGCGATAAATTATAAATATAAATTATTTTGGCGACTCAATAAGAAGTCTTTGTTGCGTCGCCTGATCCGGT
Source organism: Thaumatotibia leucotreta (assembly GCA_025490895.1). Taxonomy (NCBI): domain Eukaryota; kingdom Metazoa; phylum Arthropoda; class Insecta; order Lepidoptera; family Tortricidae; genus Thaumatotibia; species Thaumatotibia leucotreta. The sequence continues at coordinate 12,902 of JALPQI010020127.1, forward strand.
TGAATAGGTATCATTGTACACGGAAATGTTTCTTCCGTATTCAGGAAAGTCTCGTGACTTAATGCTTTCAAACGAGAAGACGACTGTAGACGTCGCGTGGGTATGCTCAGCAAACAGTTAATTGAAGTTGCTTACATGAAATGCCTATGTTACTAGTTTGGGTTAATGACGACGAATTTTGTTGTAAACGGGAGATAATGTTCTTATGCCCTTAATCATAAACGTCCCCTAACTTAGCAAGCCGCTAAGTATTATTTGTCTCTCTCGATATTATAATACTTTTGGCTTGCTAATTTAGGAGACGTATGAATGTATAGAAATAAGTAGGTCAATTGTGGGATAAATAAAGGCTTTTTTTTTTTTTTTCGAGACGTTTACTTATGAATAAGGGGGTTACTTTTTAATTCTATTATTATAGTATTTGTCAGTATAAGGTATAGTGGATAAATTGTTTTGCATGACGTATTTCGTTTCTAAGTAATGCAGAGGTCAAATACTAGTAGCCAATAGCTCGCAACCGTAGACTAGTGTGGGAAGGGAATAGAAGTGATATCAGCGTCGCGGCTCGGGCACTGCGCAGACGCATCGCTGGACAGTTTAGCCGCTGCAAAGGCATTTCTTCGTTGGTCTAATGCATAAGAGTTTCCAATTAGTTATACTAATATACACGTAACTGGGTCTTTTCCCTTTTAGGGACAGCCAAACGAAAACAAAAAGACCAGCCGGGAGATTAATAAATCTTAATTGCTGTCAGGTTTGTAATAACGATAATTAATTACGATAGCCTTAGGAATAATTTAAACTGGATCGATGTTTTTATATTATAATACCGCGTAGAGTTTATGAAATTAACTCGAAAACCGAGTTGTAATTTAATGCTTAATTGTGTTCGTTTTTAGTAAAACGTCACACTTTGTCGCTTGTCGATGTGGAGCGCTGGCTGTCAATGTCAAGTGTCAGTCGGTGAGAGACGCGTTCACAATTTATTGTTTTGTTGCGCTATAATTTAAGGTGGCCAACTTACCATTTTTAGGTATATTATTTTTAGGTCTGTTACCAACCGTGGCCTCACTAATGGCTCCAATGGAAGACCAGCACTGGGCTGTGATTACATTACAGCCCAGCAATAAGCTGAATTAGAGTCCATTTTGTGGCACAATAGCTTATTTTTTATATTCATGTTTATTTTTTGTTTACTGTGTATATTATGTGTCACGAATAAATGTTTTTTCTTTCTTTCTTTCATTGATTACCATAAAGATTTGCTTGTATTTTTATATGAATAAATTGATAAAGCGGCTTTATAGCAAACGACAAAGTGGGACGTTTTACTAAACTCACTCACAATTGTCGTTACAAACATTAGAATTACAATTATTCCTGACAAGTGCTACAGGATAACTACGCTGCCGTCCTAGTCTAGAAAGCAGTATTTGCTATGAAAACAGCAAAAAAAAACCTAAAACGTAAGGTAGCTTTTTTGGAGTTTTATAGCAAATACTGCTTTCTATACTAGGACGACAATACGGCGTAACTCATGCACGGGAAGATTACACCGTTCCGAATTAGTCACGTTTAGTTTGATAATCGCTCGCCGCTCGTGCCTCGCGCCCCGCGTAACAGCGGAAGGCGGGAATGTCCTGCGGGTGTCCGTCTCAGTCGCACAATAGTGCATTAAATACTACTCGTCTTGTAGCTCTAACAATCGCATATTATCTGCTCAAACAACGCGCTGTTTGACAAAATCACCAAATTTAAAATTTATAAAACCGACTTGATCCGATTTCTCCAAAATCCCCGATTTGTTTTCTTCATTGGTTTCCTCAAATCCTACTTTCTGAATGCAAATTCTTGTAAATGAATGAAAATTACCAAAAGCGCCATACATGTAACTATAACATTTGAAGAGATCCCTCGGTTTCTCCCCATCCCATCATCAGATCGCAACTTGGTGCTAACGGGCCCATTTCGGGGTTATACACGTTCGATCACAAAAAAAATGAAAATCGGTTCACGATTCTCGAAGATATCGGGTAACATACATACAAGAAAAAAAATTCCCGAATCCCCCGCTCTAAGAAATCAGCCAATCACGCTTTGTGTAACGATCGAATTTTGTAGAGTGGGAGGTTAGTATAGCGAATGTTCGCTTGGTCTGAATGCACCTTAAAGGTGCGTTCAAAGTGTTCAAACCAAAAGAGCATTCGCTGTCCCCGTTCTACGAAATCAACCAATCACGTTTTGTGTAACGATGGAATTTCGTAGAGTGGGAGGTTAGAATAGCGAATGCTCTTTTGGTTTGAACGCACCTTCAGCATGTAGTGTCTACTATTTTAAGGCGCACATCTCAACTGTTTACAATTTATGTTTACTATCTTTACTGTTGTTGTGACGCCTAGTTTGTAGACCGTAAATAAATAAAAAGGAAGATTATTTATTTTGTAATCAATTTTATGGATTACGACTAGAAAACAGTCGTCGAACTGAAGATTGAGCTCTAAAACAGGGGCGCAAAGTCACTGTTACGGATGAAAATGACTAGAACTTTGTAAATATCATAGGAATTGACCTGGAACAGATTTTTTTATTTATTTTAGAAAATAATAGTTTGAAATAATGGTTTAAGAATAAATAAACCAAAAATTTTGAAGAATATTACATTCGCGTATTTATTTAGACAGTTCGTTTGACCTTGCGCCACAGTGCTGCCATCTCACCGCCCCATAGTAGCAGAAAAAGTACCAAAAACCCTCATTAGAGCTGGTCCTATTTCTCGAAAGCTTGTAACTTGTAATACAAGCGGAAGTCCTTACCTAATTAATAGTGTTAAAAAGAGACTTCCACTTGAAACGGGTCCCAGGACTCCCAGGTACCTAAACGGGTGCATTACACGAGAATGTCCTTTACGAAATACATTTCCCACTCGATAATCATGCAGAGATGAGGCGCTTTCGTAGTATACACGCTTTTATTTGTAAAATTATTTTTCGTTGCTATATATTGTGGTTTTTTGTGTATGTGTATGTTACGAATAAAGTTATTTCTATTTCTATAATATACTGTCAATGTTGTACCGAGAAAACTTTAAAACGAAACGTGCTAATTCACGGAAGCTAACTGTGGTAGGTACAACATTTTTTTTTGCATATACACACAACCACGCAGTCAACACATGTCAGTTTTTACCAGAAGATTGCCATGTTGTGTCTAGATAGGATAATCGATTTAAAGGTTAGAAACGTCTAGTGGTCAGCCAGATCTTTTTATTGCATCGCCAGTATCGCCACTTAACTTTGCAATTATGCCGTGAAGGAGACGAGCAGTCAATGCAAAAACGTATTTTGATCTTCCTTTAAGTGCACTTGTACGGTAGGTATTAGGTACTAAACTAAGAATAAATAAATATCTTGAGTTGAGACATCTTACACAAATCGCCCAGTCCCACGGTAAGCTCAAAATAAGGCTTGTGATGTGGGTACCAAGCGATGCCATATATTATACAGGGTGAACGATATGAATTGTTACCAATTTCAAAGGACTGCGATTTTTTAGTTGCAACAATTTATTACTATAAGTAAGAAAAAACTAGAGAAAAAGTATTACATTTTGTGATTAAATCTACTTTTAGTCAATATGACCACGTTTATGTTTACGTGCCTAAGACTTCAATGCGGTGGCCAAAACATATTTCCAATAATATTTAAGCTGCTATTTATTTGACACCAGACTTAATAAAATCTACTTGGTAACATTTCATTTCGTTCACCCTGTATAATAGATAGATAAATATAGATATAGATACTTAAATACATAGACAGCCATGACCAAGGAACAAAATAAACATTTGTGATTTAAAAATACACAAATAATGCCTTCGTCTGGATTCTAACTTGAGACCTCTAGCTTCGTCACTAACTGACTAGGCAAGGAGGCTGATGACTATTCAAACATTAACTTAAATATAGATGCCAAAAATTGGCTTCATTTTACTTTTTAATTTTAGTTGTACTGTACCTAGGTATCAAACTAGCTAATGATTCTGACCAGAAAGAATCTTCCAAATCTCTAAAATTTGACAATAAACTACGTACCAAGTACTCCACATATTGTAGGAATTAACTTATGAACGTAATACTATTTCGATTAATACGGATTAACAGACGGTTCACAGTGTCGCATCGTATCGCACCCATAAACGTTGACATCGTATTGAAATGCGCTTGATGGTAATTTTCTATGCGATTACTCTGCGGTCGGCGCCTAACTAACCGTGCCCGAAGGGTTAAACCCTCTGTGATCACTTGCTAGTTCCATTCTTGCTATTCTTGTTGACCATCCGAGCGTCTGCCGGCATTTTGCAATCCCGCTTAATGGAAAATGGAAACGGGGGAGGCCTATTGATTTTACGACATTTTGATTACACCACGCTCCGCGGGATTGAGCCGTTGTTCAATAAAAATTAACACCGGGTTATACAAATATTGGTTATACGTATCAGTAGCGGTACCATGAGTTGGAAAGTAAAGGATACGTTAGGTTTTATTCGATACGTAAAGCATTCTATCGCGTTCTCACTGAAATATTAGAGCGAGCGCGATGACCTGTTTTACGTATCGAGAAAAACATTACCGATACTTGCAAAATCATGGTACGGCTACAAACCTACTATTTTCTCTGTCACTCAAACGAAGGCGTCATTTGAGTGAGAGAGACAAATCCTCGAAATTTTCGGAGTTCGAAGTTCGCGGTAGGGCCGCAGGTTTAGAGACGGAACTCAATTTAAAGCGAATATCGAGTCGCATATTCTTTTGTAGCATTATAACCCTTCACAAATCAGTCTCGCTAAGCGATGTGTCCAACGGCGTACCAATACCTCGCGCCCGTAAACTGACCTTATGACGGATGACGCATTGTATTCCACACAACACAAAAATACGCCTCTAGAAACATGACCAACTGCAGGTGAAGTGTTAAATCGCTCGTATTAAGAGCTATTTTGAAGAAGAGCGAGTATACCGCCGGTAGAAGCGGAGATACTATGTTGCGACACAGTAGCCTCACAGATTTTACTTTCAAATTTACAAATGCAAAATAGCATATTGTATTCCGTGCGGTGGCCGTCGCGTTTTATTATTTCGACGTTACTCAACCGACGTGTTAGCTATTGCGTGGGATTTTCGGAAGACGTTCCGAGCAAATTGCCTCGTGGAATAGTCCTTTGTGGATAGCTAAGTGATGAGCGCGAGGCAGCAGATTCCGAATAAATTTGGAAATAAATCATAGTAATGGGGTAGCACAATGGGTCGGCAATCTCGAGATGACGTGCTTTGTAGACCACACCCACTGAAGATTTTATATCATCCAAACAAAGATAGCGCTGAAAGGGGGTCCCCCCGTATCGACCGGGGGGCCGGTGGGGGGTCCCTGGGAGACATCACACCGCTCGCGATACCGCCGCCACTTGGATCTATGTGAGCTTATGTACTGTTATGTTATGTAGAAGTTTGGAGTGATGTGATTTCATTTGAATGTTTGAACTAGGTTTTGGAGCGTAGCCTCGTTAACTAGCGTAGTGTTATCTTATCTGTCAGTATAACTACACATTTACTTAATCATTAATTCGATAGAAGTAAGGTATGGTTGTGCGTTCAAGCCTCATTGGCACTCACTACTGTTAATAATTCAGATTCGTGAAAAAAAATACAAAAAGTGGGTCAAAGACAATTGCGAGTATTTTGAACGTTGTCGAATTAAGGGTTCAAAGGCAAATTAGAAAATCAGGCAGCCTATGGTCATCCTCGTAGGTCATCATTAGCGTAGCGAACACAAAATCGGTCAAAAATCCTATTTTATACTTCGTAGTAGAAAGTCTCCAAAAGCAAAGTTTGATATTAATAAAAACTCAGTAGTTTTGATAGGGTACGTATTGAATCCCCTAGAGGCGAATCCATAAGCTACTTATCAACTTCCTTTCAAGTCTTTTACCAGGCAGTTTGTAAGCTTGTTAGCTACCGTTGTAGTCATTAAAGCATTTCAGCAATTGCCACTTAGTACGTAGTACATTTCGGGGATTTCTCTCAGTCACCCCAACGAAGGCGTCATTAGAGTGACAAAGAGACAAATCCCCGAAATTTGCAAATTTCGGTGTTCGTGGTAGCAGGCCTTCAGCTCTAACGCGAACTTCGAAATCCGCTAATTTCGAAGTTTGCGGTAGTGAGCCATAAAATGGGAAGCTACTCGGTTCTATACTATGTAGTGTAGTGATACTGTCTATCGGCGCCTTCTTCGTAAAAAGACGGAAACAAAAAATACTGCACCATTACTTACCTAAGTATTTAAAACGAGTCTGTTAAGTATTCTCGATGTTTTAAGTAGAAAGTGTGCTTGGAACTTCGCTATAAAGGATCGAACTTTGCAATAAAGCTCCCCTCAGGAAATGTTATATTTAATGCGCTCGCAAAAGAAAATGGTAAAATTGAGAAGGGTGCTAAAATAAATAGGAGATTTGCTGGAGGTGCCGGGAAACGTGTTTTAGACTGAATTACCTATAACTGTATGTTATTCGTAGCTAATACCATGCGTATTCTCTTTCTTAAATATTTTATATAACATTAGGTTATGATTTGGTTAGCTTTTTTCCTTTGTTGCTTTGGTTAGGTTCTCCTGGATCATTCTTCAAAGTTTGAACCAGAGTAGAGCATTTATTTTTATTTTTTCCATTTTGATAATTTTTAATTTATGGGTAAATTATTCTGCTCAGAATCACGAGCACTTTCGATCCACATGGGAAAAAAGTCCCATGAATTTATTTCCTATTTTGTTACCATTTTTCACAACAAGGGAGGAAATTCGGAAAATGTATGGAGTTTATGGGTCATTTCTTTTCATTTTGGGATCGAAAGAGCTCATGATTCTCAGTAGAAATTACCCTAATTTTACCCATAAATTCAATATTATGAAAATGGAAAAAAAAGTAGGTTGTACTTAATGCTCAATTACATAATTACATATGTAATTGGTGGCAGTTATTATTATCTGGTCGAGGTTATTTAGCAACAAAATTATGTAAAAGAGTAGGTAGGTTTAACTAATAGGAAAATTATACATACCTATTTTAGTTATTTTGAGCAGCAAGACCTTTATGATGACCCTTTTTTTTTGATGAAATCATATTTTGTTTAATAGGGAAATGACTCAAGTCATTATAAAAACTAGCCAAAAGCATGTCGGGCCACGCTCAGTGTAGGGTTCCGTAGTTATTTAAAAATCGGCTTGTCCGATTATGTTCGAAATAGTTTTATGGCAAAGTTTTCTATAAGCACACTATTCATTTTTTTTCATTTTTTTTGCACCCACCTTGTCAAAAGTTAGAGGGAGGAGGACACCCTTTTTTATCCTGGAGCGCTTATGTCAGAAAACATTGAATTTAGAAAAACAGGTATATTTAGAAAGGGTCCATATTGGCACTTGTACAATTTTTTCTTCGAATATTTTTACTAATACCGATTTTACTCATAATCATCATTACTCCGAAAAATTTTTCTCATACTTTTTTTCTTACTAAAAATTATACTTCTACCTACAATGTTCATAACGATTTTTATTTCGAAATTTTATCCTCCTAAAGTCGTCAAGCAGATTAATCTATACTCATAAAGTTATTTGAAATAAATTGTTTATTTATAAACATTTTCCCATTAGGTTCACTCTGTTGTGGTATAATTCTTTTATGAATAACATAAACTATGTAGTCATAATGGGCTTTGTGCAGAAACTGTTGTGACATACTCAACTTTAGCATATTTCTTTGTGGCAGAATTCGAGTTGTTCGAATATTATTCG
>JALPQI010020128.1:0-20164 GCA_025490895.1 Thaumatotibia leucotreta
AAGGAAAAATACAAACCCGACTATTACAGGGTGGTGGCACCAGTGTCGAACACTTTCAACCTTAGTCAGGTTAGTACTAAATAATGCAATATGAATCAATCGAATTCAGGATCTGGTCCCCCCCATTATAACGGTTACAGAAACAGGGTTTATTGACTGTTGTAAAACCAAACAAGGGTCGGTTACAAAAAAAATATACATAGTTAAGTTAAGGCCAACTTTGGCAGTCTAAAAGGCATCAAATTTTAAAAAATGTAGGCGCGTATAAATAGAAATTCATAAGTTCATAAATAGAAAATTTGAATTATATTCGTTGCATAAATTTAACTTTTAGCAACACAAAAATTATGACGTTAAAGGCCATAGTCGGATTTTCATAGTAAGTCAGCCTTTAAATCAACCAGACTCTAGTATTTTTTTGTGAGTACCTCTTATGGTGAAGAATATTTCTGCTGAGTATCAACGTCCTATCGGTGACAGTTTTTGACTTATGATTTTTTTTAGTTTTTTCTTTAATGTGTTGTATTTCAGGATGTATAAAAGCGAATTGCTTCAAATTTTGAAATAATGTTCTTTATTTAGATATGCATCGAATTTAAAAAAATGAATATCGATTGTCGTATAAAAAAAAGAAAAAAAAAGACCAAAAAATTTTTCATATTTTTTTTTGTGTACCTATGAAGTAGTGACACCTCTATTTTCTTTTTCTAATTATAGACCATACATTGGCCTACTAGTTGCCTAAGTATCAAAATTTTCCAAGCGGTACTTCTTACCAAAAATCGGCAATATGTGTGGTCAAGTTCTGCATTCAATCGGTGTTTTTCAATGTAGTATACAAACTCTTCATTTATATTTGAGTTTTCTTATCAGGTTATCTTATTTAAGAGTAAATGCTAATGACAACTTAATGTCATCATGATGCAAGCTGTTTATTTCATTATTAATCGGCCGTTTACCATTTCAACTAGCGTATCTCGACAATATATATATATATATTCAAGAAATATATTATTTTAAAATGAATATCTCATAAATAATATCGAATTACGCTAGTTAAAATAATAAACGGCCGATTAATAATGAAATAAACAGCTTGCATCATGATGACATTAAGTTGTCATTAGCATTTACTCTTAAATAAGATAACCTGATAAGAAAACTCAAATATAAATGAAGAGTTTGTATACTACATTGAAAAACACCGATTGAATGCAGAACTTGACCACACATATTGCCGATTTTTGGTAAGAAGTACCGCTTGGAAAATTTTGATACTTAGGCAACTAGTAGGCCAATGTATGGTCTATAATTAGAAAAAGAAAATAGAGGTGTCACTACTTCATAGGTACACAAAAAAAAATATGAAAAATTTTTTGGTCTTTTTTTTTTCTTTTTTTTATACGACAATCGATATTCATTTTTTTAAATTCGATGCATATCTAAATAAAGAACATTATTTCAAAATTTGAAGCAATTCGCTTTTATACATCCTGAGATACAACACATTAAAGAAAAAACTAAAAAAAATCATAAGTCAAAAACTGTCACCGATAGGACGTTGATACTCAGCAGAAATATTCTTCACCATAAGAGGTACTCACAAAAAAATACTAGAGTCTGGTTGATTTAAAGGCTGACTTACTATGAAAATCCGACTATGGCCTTTTGTTTTCAATGTAAAAAATGTTTGCAATCGACCCACAAATATGCGTAACTCTTAGCTTCGTTGAAATAAGAATATCTAGTTATAATATTTGTCCATAAAGAGTGACGGCACCGGTTATGGACCATAACAACATTTTTTTTTTCTGGAGCGGTTCTTATAAAATATTGATTAGAAAAAACTTTCTTTTGAGACCCCGTATGTTATGTCGTAAAGAGTCGACTAAGGGATTTATAGTGTCATTGACCATTTATTTATTGAAGATTGATGATGGGCAGCAGCTTCATCCTTCATCATAGTGGAGTGGACACACTACTGCGATCGCCAACCCGCTTGCCCAGCGCAGCGTGGCGATTATGAGTCCTCCTACTGCGTCCAAACGCTTAGGTTTTAGGAGAAGCCTTGGTCCAGCAGTGGACTGTTTATAGGCTAATGATGTATGTATGTATATAGGTAGGCACTACAGGATGACAGCAAAATAAAAATAAACATCCCTACTTTACGAGTTGGGGAAATACCCAATTTTTTTATTTTATTCTACCACTTTGTCAACGTGATTGTTATGTATAGTTAGTTACATGTACCAAAGTGCAGATTTCTATTACTAAGAGCCACTGAGCTATGCTGCGGACAGACGGACGGACATGTCGAAACTATGGTTCCTTGTTTACCTACTGCGGAACCCTAATACGCTACGCCTAATGTTGTTCACATTTAAACGGTAAAGTACTCATTTAAAAGTTTATAAAATAAATACCATCGTGTTGCATTACATATCACAAGCTTTTATTAATAAAACACTCGTTAAATAAAGTGAAATAGAAATGAATGGAAGAATCGATTTGTGCTATGATTAGATTCAATGTACGAATAGATATACAGTATGTATCACCTCGTAGAGCAAAGAAAGAAACCCATTAATATTTAGAAACAACTTTAACTATGGGGCCAAACTCGAATTCGCGAAAAAAAAATTTACTCTCCCATAGGTACAACGTGTTCATGATCACGCAATCAAAATGTATGAAACTATCAACATTTTTTTCGTGAATTAGGGTTTGGCCCCATAGTAAAAGTTGTTTAGTATGATCTAAACATTAATGGGTTTCTTTCTTTGCTCTACGACGTGATACATACTGTACAGTTTGTGGTGAAACAACGTTTATTATAATTTAAACTTTCATGAGACACAATAACTATCCCCCTTATTCATAAACGTTTGCTAACTTAACAAACCACTAATAATTGTTTGTCCCTTTTGCTCTTATGGATACATTGTTAAGACCGAAAGGGACAAACAATTATTAGCGGCTTGTTAGCAAACGTTTATGAATAAGGGGGTATAAATATAATTAAACGGTTAAACTCGCTTGCAAATACGACTGCGCGTATGAACTACCTTGTATATAATATGCTAGCGACCCGCCCCGGCTGCGCACGGGTACTATACCTACATAAAAACCTTCCTCTTGAATTACTCTACCTATTAAAAAAATCTCATCAAAATCCGTTGCGTAGTTTTAAAGATTTAAGCGTACAAAGGGACAGAAAAAGTGACTTTATTTATTTTATATACTAATACTGTTAGACAGCTTAGAACGCAAGCTCAGTGCTTGATAATGGAGCCCTAGGCTCTCCGGAACATGTCACGCGTAGTGATTAAATACAAATAGATTGACAACTTGGCATTAAAGTATTTTATAAGTAAGTAAATGTATACAGACAGGGTGACATCGTGTCGTAGAGCAAGAGTGAACAGGGTACTCGGGGCGGTCACACTGAGCAAGTTTCACTATGGAGACGACCAAGAAATCGGGAAAAATGGGGGGGCAATGGGGCACTTGCCCCATCACACTGGCCTTAGGTGTGCCTAAGCGCTGTTTTAAGTATAAAATACTATCATATGATAGGTCAATGCCCCCCCCGCCCCCTTAACGAAGTCCTGGATCCGGGCCTGGTCAGTCACCGTTTTTGTTGTTATTCTGCCGAGTTACAAATGCATGGATCGTCATACCTAATTAAATTAATATATTTTGGTATCCTTCTATACTGTTTTTATAAAAGTAACAATGTTTGTAATTAGTAATTAATATTGCACATAGGCCTAAGTACTTTTAATGTGGGTCAATATTTTTATGTCTGCCTTATTTGTAGAATATTAGGATTGTAACAGTACTCCATGTAAGTTTAAAACATAATTTCTTCCACCAAGGAGCATAAATCGTGAAACTGATGAGATTGATGACATTTGAATGCATCACAAACAGTTCAAATCACTATATGATAAAATGATAAATGTGAAAGGGGCGTATTGACAAAAAAAATAATACAAAAAGTGAAATCTAAAGCAAAACCAATATTCGTACAACGGATTTTGATGTAAATAAATGATTATGAATGCTCATTAATTAATATACAATACTCTTTGGTTTAAGTAAACGGGTGAATCCACTTTATTTTGTCTGTTATTGCCATGGTTAAGGTTGCCTGAGTCGCGCTGGTTGTATGCTATTTAAAACTATGCACACATTTTTTGTAGTTAATAAGCCCTTTCCTTAATGGGCCTCCTGCTAACATGGACCAAATGCATGAAAACCAGCGTGACTCAGGAGAACGTAACCATAGCAATAACAGACAAAAAAGTTGATACATACAAAGACAATAAGTGCATAGGTAATATGACTATTCTTTTAAAATTACTAGTTTTTTTTAACAGAGCCGTCCGTGAAATTTCGTAAACAAGTTAACAACTTAAGCCAATTATATACAGGGTGTAATCGTTAAGTGTTGCCAGGCCATAATTCCGTAAATATAGCAGATACCAGGGTTGCGTTTTATAAAGTTACAATTTACAAACACTAATAACTTTTTTGAAATAAAATCAGAAATATCTCAAATATTGACTTCAAACCCATCCATACATTTAGTACGTAACCGTTCATTCAAAGAGTAGTTTAATACGCATATTTTTTTATTTAAGAACAAATGTTAGATTAATTATTTCATAAACGGTAGTATTATTTTATAACGAATCTCTAATAGTTTTATCTGTTATGACACCCGACATTTTTTAAGGCTAGTCGTCATACTAAATGCATGGGAGCGTTTTAAATTAGTATTTTTAATATTACTCCATCTATTTAGAAAAAGTTATTAATGCAATTTTACTCGTTGGGTAACGCACTTTCGATATCAGTTGGAAGTTTTCTGATATCTGTTATATTTACGGAATTATGGCCTGGCCACACTTAACGATTACACCCTATATACAGGGTAATAGGATAAGTCATACTGAACAACTTTTAGTATGGGTGCAAACCCCAAACGCGGAAAATTAATCAGTTTCCTATACAAAATGTCGAGAACAACAATCCAAGTATAAGGTTTTTCCTGATTTCGGAGTTGGTCCCATACTAAAAGTTGCTCAGTATGACATATACCTCTTATACTGTATAGGCAAGGTTATTTTATGGCCACGGAACACCCTGTACGTATACAGGGTCAAATCCTAACAAATGAGGGTTTTATCGAAAACGTCCGCCACTAGTTGGTGGCGCCACTTAGCCGTAAGGTCCCGCTAGGAAACATAATTATCTAGCCCCAAAGAAAAACTAACTAGAAGGTATTTTTATTTTTTTATATAATTTTATTAACTCATACAAAACACTTAAACACGAAACTATAGGCGCTCTGAGAATTCAGACAAGTTTCTGGACCTGACGCCTCAGTGCTGCTGCCCTGGTGAACGTCATTTTCATTTCAGAAAACCCTTATTGTTGCAACAAAAGTTCATCTTATTTTGAAAGAATAGCTGTGAGACTATTTGGGTACATCACATTTTTCTTATTGTCACCTGTTGCTATGGTTATGTGTGCTATTTTACAGTAATCTATTTGCTACTCAAAGCAAATGAAAAAAAAAGTAAGTACTTATCAAGAGATTCAAGAGTATAAAAACTAACCTAGGAAGTTCTTATAAAAATATATTACAATAGAAGTATCTGCATACACGGTATTACGTCAGCATTCCGAAAGATTTTAATGCTCGATTCCTGACCATATTTAGTCTTAAATGTTATATAAAATTTCCTGGATTCGGCGTGGTTTCAGAGATAATAATATATATATGGATATAATTAGTTTGCTTTAGATTTCAATAACATTGCTTTTGTCTCCTTTTGCACCTTTTTATTCGTTTTCTGTTTGGCCTTATGGTTGACTGGTAGAGAATGCCATTAGGCATTAAGTCCGCCATTTGTACATTTTTTTTGTATTTTATGCAATAAAGCTTAAATAAATAAATAATCAACCTTTTTTCGAAATAAGTTTTTCGACGTAACTCGTCATTTAACTTCTTTTGGATTACAATGCTACCACAATGTGTTCTAATATTACCACACCTTTTGCCTGACAATCAAAAAATACGAATAGACTTGACGAAATAACCTCTACCTAAAAAAAACAATTGAAATAAATAATTTAAACAAATTGTTGTTATGATAAAAAGTACTGGAAATGTTAAAAAGTAGGTATTCAAATCGGCCTATAATAAAAAGAAAATAAATTTTTTTTTTGGTGGAATTGACATTAGGTCTCATAATATTTTTTGTTTATTTTGATGTTTAGAATGCATAGTTAAAATCTTTCGCAATGCTCGCGTAACACCGTGTATATCAAGTTATTGTTTATTTACACAACAACTTAGTAATTTAATGCACACATTACACATAATTATTCCTTATAATAGTACAGTCACATGCATTCAATTGTGACACATTGTACAAAATGTTCCTTAGAGTTTTCAAACAGTTTGGAAGGACTATCAGCCTTATGTACCTAGGTCACAAATATTTAAATGCACATGACCATACTGGTGCTACAACTATAATTAACTGAGCTTTGGACTGTTCAAATTGAAACATTACATAATAGATCCCAATGGATTGAAGTGATAAAACCAATTAGATAAAACATTACAAATATAACAAGTTTTGCTCTAGCATATTATATACTACATAACAATAACCCTAAATAAAAAATGATAAGAAGCTCAGACATTTCAAGAAAGCCTTAAATTGCCATTACTACTTTGTGCCTCAAAGAACAACCTCAAAGAAGACAATTTCTAATTTACAAGTTTACAACCACATACTTTTATTCAGGTATCTCTATAACTTTAGCAGTTTGTTGTCTATTAGTTTTCCAAGATAAATATGTATTCCAAAACAATGCTACAGATTGAACGATAAGCACTTGATACTGTAATGGAACATAATAAAAATTTACAAGTTGAACCCAAGGCCAAATTAAATAATTAGTCTTTAACACATCAACATAGTTGGCCTTCATTTCAGTTTTCACCGTGTCCCAGTTTTTGCCCTGCATTGTGCCAACTGTGGCAAGGATCATGAAGAGAAATGCTGGGGCAAATATCACTTGATCCACAAATACTTTTTTAAGGGCAACTGTTTTGCCTTGCTTCCCAATGTACTTTTGTAGCACTCCATACCAGACACGCAGTGCTGGGCCCTATAAAAAAATGTTTCAAAATTATAGCATAATTAATGGTGTTTTTAACCAATTTGTATAGGTACATGATGTACTGTACATCCATCCATAGATTTTTTGATATGTCACCCTTGGTCAAAATTTACAAGACATTTGAATCCGATGATTTCAACTTTGATATATTATGCATGATTACTACATAAAAAAACTGAACAATATCCTACTGTTTCAAATCAAACATTTTTGTAATGAATTATTTATTTGAAGTTTGTAATAGAAGGATTATTTCCGAGATCATATAACTTGTCAACCATCAAGTCAAGGGTGAATAGGCACCTCCTGAGCAAATTCACTCCATCATAGGCCGCGTCTCAAGTCTCTATTTCAAGTAGGTATTTGGTACTTAGTGAGTTTTGGTTGTCAACTGACGATATTTTCTATGTAAATCACTATACGCTACTAATTGTTGCATGGTAATACTTTTGTTTTACCTTAATAGTAAAAATTAAGGAATTATATGAGTAATTCGGTTTGGTTCATAACAAAAAATAGAAAATATTTTTCCCATAATATAAATGAAGTGCAACCTAAACTTAAGATTAAGCAGACCAATTGAATGAAGCTATGACAAAGTAATGAGAGCAAATAATTAAAGTACTCACGCCGACAAACAGGCCTATCGATCCAAACTGACATGTTCTCTTATAATCAAGGTCCTTTAAAGATTTTTTCTCAATTAAAGTCTGTGATATCAAGTCGCCGGCGCCCATTAAAGCTCCACTTTGAATAGCTTGCATTAAATACGGACGCCGCACCAGAGCATTTTGATATAGTTTGATCATGCCGCGAAACTTCAATACCGCGACTTGCATGTTGAACACGATTGAGAGAATTATTAGTAGGCCATCATTACATACACATTATGACTGTTCAATTTTTCCACTTCGTTAACTCGGTACGTTGAGGTCGTTGAGTCAATAATATATAAATCTTATTTGAGGTTAACTTATAGTAAGTAACAAACTTGAATGACATTGACAACTGACAAAACTAGTGACAAATGCCCTCGTAAAGCGATGCCAACATGAATTACTTAGTTCTATCAAATAAATTAAGCGAAATAAAAATAGTTTAGACAGAATTAGCTAAATTACAAGTACATTGTACATAGTAATAGTACAAATTTTTTCTCGCATTAATTGTATTGGGCCGCAGGTGACATGTTGTCCTGTCTGTATAACGCTTATAAAATGAGATTCACATTCTTGTCTTTTGTTGTCTGTAAACCCCTCAAGTGGCAGTTACACCATCGACAAAATCTATACATTCTTAACATAAAGATTACCAGCCTTTGATGTCTGTAATAGTCTGTGTCACCAGTGAAACGTAGATTGGGCTGGGGCTAATTTTTATTACTATCTACTTGATAACTGCTTTGTAGAAAATTCGGATTCCCGTATCTTGTTAGATAACACAATATATACTAATTCATTCGACTAACTAGTGTCATTAGAAACGAAGCAATGGATAAAAGGAAACTATCAACAGCCGGAGACAGCCTCTACCAAATACTTGAAGTGCCCAAAACTGCAACAGCCGATGATGTCAAGAAAAGTTACCGAAAATTGGCGTTAAAGTATCATCCCGATAAAAATCCCAACAATCCAGATGCTTCTGAAAAGTTTAAAGAAGTCAACCGAGCACATACGATATTGAGCGATGCTACGAAGAGAAACATTTACGACAATTACGGGTCGCTCGGGTTGTACATCGCGGAACAGTTTGGGGAAGAGAATGTGAATGCGTATTTTGTGGTGACGAGCACCTGGTGCAAGGCTCTGTTCATCGTTTGCGGCATCCTGACGGGCTGCTACTTCTGCTGCTGCCTGTGTTGCTGCTGCAACTGCTGCTGCGGGAAGTGCAAGCCGCGCCCGCCGGAGGAATCTGGCGACTACCACACGTTGGAACGCGACGACTCGGATGGCGTGGCAGCCGTGACCGTGCAACCCGGTGGCGAAGGCCGCCCGTCCGGCAAGCAGGCGCCGCCGATCGCCATGCCCGCGCCTCCCGACGCCAGCGTCTCCGAACCGGCGCCCGCCGCCTACGGCGCTTCGGAAAATACTGGCCTGAACACAGGTGGGGTCAATTACGGAATTTCACATTAACACATTTTAATGCAACATAATCATCAAAATATTGTTTCAGCCCTGTTAATGCAATGATCTCTCAATTCCATGCAGCCATAACTATTATTTAATCTTTACATTGGTTATTACTGATATTTTCATAGAAGGCTTCCAGACAATTAATGAAATCACATAAATTGGGAGGGTATCAGCAAATCACTAGCAAGAGACTTTTGTAAAGCTCTTAAAATTTGTCTATCCATTGTATGCAACAAAATTGACCATAAGTAAATAGTTCATACTTTAGTTACATGTTAGTTTAAGTATTGGCTCTCAGGCCGATGAGGCCATGATTAGATATATACCTATATATATGTATATTTTGTATAAGTGCTTTGATTTTTGTGTCAGTATTCAGGAATGGTAGATGTAATATTTACATGAAACCTTCACAGTATTTTTTGTTCACAAATATTTATAACCTTTATGTAGTAGTTGCAAGTCTTACAATGGTAGAATATGATACAAAAGTGAAAAAGCCAGGTAACCTCTTTTTTTATCTACATTTTTCTGGGAACATGGCAATTGTAGACTTCATTGGCCTTGATAATTTATCTTTTAACTATGCAATGAATTTCAAATAAAACATCTGAGGAGCATTTCTGCATAAATATGCTGTTAATTACAACATACATAGTTACATATTCAAACAACTTGTTAACACTTTCAGGCAAGCAGCTTTTATTAAGTTATTGTTGGCATACCAACTCAAATGTCTCTAAACATCAATCTGCTGGCCTTAAGATATTAAATAGAACAAGTTCTGGGTAAACCCTAAATATGTAATATGGAAAATGCTGTAATTTTAAGCAAATTAAGTAGTATTCCGTTTGCTACCCCCACTGAACTTCAAAATTCTAGCATGAAAAATTTTATCAAAAAATATTATTCACTAAACAGTATCTACAATATCTCCCAATCAATTGATCATTCAGGTAAAGAGATTTTTATTGGATATTTTGAAATAATTATCTAGATAGTCCTATTTTTAAGCAATTTGATTTTAGGGCAATGCAGGTAGATATTGTTTTTGTTTTTTTATTTAAATCTGCAACCTGCACCAGTTTCCATTAATAAAATGCTTCAAAGTCTGTTGCATAGTTTTAGATCTAAGCTTATGCAGGAACAGACAGACAATGGGGAGTGGCTTTCTTTTATACTAAGGAAACTTTGATTGATATTATTTACAAACTTGCTAGTTGTCTTACATTACCTGCAATCAGAGATAGGTACTCTAGTATCTACATACTGTCCTCTAGACCTGGGTATGAACATAACCTTCATTCCAATAGAGGAACTAAATAATTTTTGCACAGACTGGCTTTGCTATATGATTAACTTCCAAATTAGATTACTGTCATGTCCTCCAATAAAAACTTTCATGCTTTGATGAAGCAAATTAATGTTTTGATTGAGGGCCTATGCTAGCTGGAGCAGATTACCCAGAATGGATGTCACTTCTGCATCAGCTAGCTTAGGCCCTAATGGGCTATGATTATTTAGCAAATTTTGGTTATTAAATCCATGTACACTTAGAGATTATGGTTTTATGCAATTAGGTTATGCAAAGTAAATTGGATTGGAGTAAAATAGTCAAATTTGCCGGATTATTTAATTGCACATTATTGTACATAGCATAGCCAATGAAACATAATTATGAGATAAATAAATATCTGTTTCCAAAAGGTGGTAGATAAAAAATACTTAATTTATTGAAAAGTAAATTTTGTGCTCAAGCTCTAAGCAAGATTCAAAGATGGAACAAGACCACCTTCTCTGAACAAAAGGATTGTATGTACATACAATAGATATTTACATACCTACATATGGCCCTGTTGGACTTGAATGCATGTTTGAGTTAAACTTTAATACGTAACTGCAAGGCTAGACTAGTTTAATACTTTAGTGAGGCCTTAAAACTACTTACTTGACTTATGACTATGACCTATTTGGGAAATTTAGTTAATTTTTACTATTTAATTCGTTTTATGCCTTGGTCAATTTACTCTGGTGTAAATAGGTATTTGCTCACTTTAATATATAAATAAGAGTTCTCTTATAGTTCTCATTTAAACGATTATTTGTTAAATTGTCTTTCCTGATTGTTTGAAGGTTAGGTTAAGGTTTATGAATTGAATTTATTAAATATTGTTGTTAGTTTCCACAATCACTGCTTGATTGTTAGCATCACATTAGTTATGAGTTAGTAGAGAAACAAGGGGAAAAATAGAGAAATAATTATACAATGTAAAATTTCAACTTGGTGTCTGAAAAAAGGTCGACATTCAGGCGCATCTTATCTATTATAGAAAATAGTGTATTGCTAATTACTAAAGTCTCCTCGCTAGTTTAGTTAGATCGTATTTGTGGTGTAACTTATGTCTTTCAATTGGTTTACGCCTACGCGATTGTCGCGTTCCGTATCCGCAATTGTACAGTAGGGTTATCGTGCCTTTTCTTGCGTGCTTCTATTTAATTAAGGCATAACCGAAATTTACGATCTGTAATGTATTGCCATATGCCTGGCGGAAATAATGCTTATTGAACGTTATTTAAATAATATTGTGCCAATACTTCTAACCTGGTTGTATTTCCAGTGCTAATGAGTAATGGCAAATATTAATTAATTAAATAGGTACGCGACTAAGTTAATCATTCCTTGTTCTTCATAGTCTCTGTTACATCATCATTGGTATGCCCAAAGACACTTTTGACTAAAAATGTGGTCTGCTACTTTACTCTTTTATTACCATGGAATAAAGTAGAAACTTATATGTAGTTTGCGCAATATTTAATATCGTCTACACTACACCTACAAATTGTTGCTGATTGTACCAACTGAAAGTGCTGTAAGTTTCATAATTGTAAAAAAGTACACAATGCCTACTGTAACTGATTTTATAGCAACTATCTCTGTCATTCTTTGATGATTGCAGTAATCCTGCAGAAATTTTCTTTCTTTAGCCTTTATTTCGACAGAAATAATGGATGGTCATGTGTTTGTTTCTCCTTGGCACTCACTTAAGACTTGAGAAGTTGGCCAAATATACCCCGTGTCCAATAACAATAAATCGGAATACAGTACAAATATCGAATAAAACAAATTAACAAATAGTAAGAACAGTTATTATTGTATTTTATGAATGGCGCACTTATATACTATCAAGTTATATATCAGTTTCAAATTTTTAAATGGTCTGCTTTGTGTATCGAGAAAAATCTAACGTTATTAATGCAAAGTCTTGCAATGGCAAAGTCATGTTACGGCTAAGGAAGACAGTTTAATTCACTTACATACTGCATCCCACACCATGGCCAATGGTGAGCTCTGGAACCTAGTACCATTTTTCTAATAGCCCGGAATGTGTTCTATCCTCGGACCCACAAACGCCAATTTTGAACGCGATGAGTTTGTTCTGTCCCATACAGATTCTCGCTGAAATAGAAACTATCTCGTCACCTGCGTGCTGAGCAAGTATTTTGTTGCAACTTTACACTTTTCTTTTCTTAGACACTTTGGGAATGACATGTCCTTCGTGGTTGTATTTTATTAAGATGAATATAAGGTAAGGTGGGGTAAATTGAAACGGTTTTCAGAATGGGGAAAGACAAAGTCTTCCTTCTGGCACAGCGTCTGCTGGTAGCATTTTGTCTTACCCCATTAAAAAAACCGTTTCATCTTACCCCATCTAACTTTCCTCTTTACTATAAATTATAATTTGATAACCTGTGAGCTTTAGAACTGCGGTAAAATACCTATCATCATCATCATCATCATCATCATATCAGCCGAAAGACGTCCACTGCTGAACATAGGCCTGAAAATACCTATAATATATGTGTATTCGAACTTATTGGAAACGGTGTCAATGCCGCTTTTTTAGTCGTTACTGCCTACGTTCTCTAAATGAAATCATAGTTCTATATTTTTTGATTTAGCAAATTAACCATAATACCCATTTTTAGATATGTATCTGAAGCGATATTGAGGTTCAAAGGACTAGGTTGTAGTTATAATTTGACGTTATAAATAATCAGTCTTCACACCATTTATACCAAGGTAATCGACATCAAGGTGGTGTATGTACATATATTTTTTTTCATAAATGTTTGTATTTATATTGATTAATATCTTCGTAATCACATTTTTTTAATGTTATTTATTGAGGAAACAAATTCCCTTGTAAACATATTTTAATGAATTAGAGAACGTTACACGGATACTTATAACACTTCAGGTTGCAATAGATTAGTAATATTATACCCCCTTATTCATAAACGTCTGCTAACAAATGTGTCCATAAGAGCAAAAGGGACAAACAATTATTAGCGGCTTGTTAAGTTAGCAGACGTTTATGAAGAAGGGGGATAGATAGACTCGTACATGGTAGAAACTATTAATAATGATATTTCAGATGTCTAAGTAATGTGTATGTCTCGTATTATAAAGTAAATATTTGTGACATGTTGTTTAATAAGCGGGATCTAATGTTGGTACTGAGATTAAAAGGCAAAGCTCTCATAAAAGTTTGCTGCCGAGTGAAACCCTACATTTTTCACCACAGGCACGTGAAGAAAATATCGAGCTGTAAAATATACCATTCTAATAATACGTACAAGTTAATGTGAAGAAAAAACTCAAAATTAAGTTATGTACTTATCTCACAATAACTATAGAGAAAATCCAACAATACACGGATATCTAAAATAAAATCAACGTCACTATCAAAGAATAATCAACAATCCTAAGTGGTGTGACAAACAACGCATTTTTTACATAATAGGTTAAATTTTATAGGAACATAATTATTTTGTCATACTGACAGGAAAAATATTAAAGGTACAAAACCACGTGTGCCTAACTGCATAGGTGCCAAGCGCTGGCGCTAGTTTTGCTTTTACCGCCTACTGATATCGTTACATGTTTAGATTTATAAAGTGTAATGAAAGACAAAGGTTTCACTTTAAATGTTTCAAATTATTTGATCGATAAATGCACATTTAGATTTCACAGAATTCACTTAATTATTATGGGGTAGCTATAGGGCAATTGTTCAGTAAGTTAAACGCAAATTATTCTCTTGTATCTGTAAGGAAGGAAAATATTAAACATAAATATTTGGCCAAATACAGTAAAGGGAACCCTTAGCATCAGCAGTAATTCTTCTCTAATCAAGTAAAATCTTCGTCACCAAAAGATTTTAATTTTATTTTAATGTATCTATGACTAGTGACTTATCTGTGCCTCATTATGTTTTATCTTATCCGTTTAGCATTACGCATCGGTGATCCATATTCCTTTTATCATATATGTATCCAAGCATGTCTGATATCTCTGCCATGCCTTCAAAACGTATTCATCAGAGTTTATTTCATTCTTACTTGCCAATAGTCCCTGAGACTGTACCACTTTTAATATGAGTGAACTTTGAGTTGGTGTTGTAAAATGATTACGGTATAATAAGCATTTTTATCATTCTTCCTTTTCATTGATGCTGATGTATGGCTCATAACCTATATTCCCGAAATTTCGTCTTTGTCAGCCTGAGAGAAATAGTGTTGCTTATCTTCTTATTACCACCTGCCGTGGTAGCAGGAAAGATAATGCATTTAGGATGTACTCGTAGGCCAACGATCCGTCATGATATCATGAATAGTGTTTAGGAAACCATTGTTAGTTTATTTTGTAAGCATGTGATTGGTTTATTATTTCTAATTGTGCCTAATATTTAAACACTCATTAATCAATAAATAAAAACAGTCTTAGCCAAAAATTTTAAGCACCGCACAGTGATTTCTATAGAAAAAGTCAGCTAATTAGGGCTACGTACTTGGTATTCTTTTGCTATATCATTGTATTCATCACATCATTAATGAGAATTCCTGTAGAAGACAGGGATAAAGAAGTGCAATTTTACTGATATTTGGACCAGCCCAGACAATCCCAACATCCCCAAACTTATGAAGTTTATGTAAAGCAGGATCAACAACATGCTTCTGATTGTATTGCCAACAACTTTACTCTGCATTATTATTTATATCTGCATGCATTATTATTAAAAAGTGTTTAAAAAAATGGCTAACTTATGTTTTCGTGGTAAAATTTAAATGGTCGTGAAAATCAAATCAATTTAAGTAGTGTTTGTTGAATTCTTCCATCTTTTTTATTAAACTCACTGGGGTGCTCAAATCTTAGTTATGTTACTGCTACAAGACGCAAAAATTTAATGTAATGAGTATTGTTTTTTCCTACTATTATCGACAATTCAAATTGCCAAAACACATTTTAAAGTATCTTGTCAGCCCTATCTATATGTATAGAAGAAGTTACTAGGTTTATATATTTCGATTTAGATAAACTTGAAGGGTGCATTTGAGTTGATACGAGTAACCAATATAATTATTAGTCTATGATTGTTTGTCGTAGTTATTCTTGATAATTTATAAATCAGAATTTGCATTCTCTCTTGTCAGTCAGACTATAACAACCTGGGTCGCGTTTTATAAAGTTACATTTTACAATTCCGCTGTTTGCCTCTCTAACGCACGCACGTATTGGCTAGAAAGAGAGGCAAACAGCAAAATTGTAAATTGTAACTTAATAAAACGCGACCCTGCACGCATACCCAAGTGGTATATCGTATAAAATGTGTGAAAGTGCCAACTAAGTGTGGGAAATCAAACTAAATTGAATACGCTTGACTAATAATCTAAACGAAAATTTCTAGTACTATTCTAGTTAACTTTAATTGCATTTCCTTTAGCAAAATACTTCTTGTACGTTATACTGTTTAGACGACTTGGTAGTATGGAAGAGAGATTATATAATTCATGGGAGCGACCTATCGATTTCTTCGGTCAACTATTTTACTGAACTATACGTACCCACGGATCAGTGTGCCTGCCATGAGTTGCCGCGACGTTATTAACGCGCATTTACTTTTTATCGATCCCGTTATTTAGAAAGTAAATGCGCGTTAATAACGCGCGGCTGCTCATGGTATGGCTACAGTGTACTTAACCCTTAAATGCATGACCTTGACAAAGATTTATTCAAATTTGAATTTTGACATGTTGTCAATAGGGTTGAAAGTACATGATGCATATATACATCACTATGCATTTAAGGGTTAACACGAGTTGGCAAGTAACGATTATATTAGCATTTACTCGTTACGTTAAATAGTCCATTACGCTCGCTCCAATATTATTGTGAGCGTGCAAGATAGACTGATTTACGTAGGGTAGAATACGTACACTTTTTTTTAAACTATTGTATGCCTGGGGTTCCTTCGTACACAATATTTTTTACTACAGTGTTATTAGTTCTGTTATCAACTGTAATTATTCATTTACATTTTTTTATGTACGTTGACTTCATTTGTAAATAATAATATTTCGCTAAACGAAAATTATGGGGTACATTCGTACAGTAAGGATTCTCATACGAAGGTAGGTACCCCAAACAAAAAATAACAATTTTTAAAGAATCTTGCTGCCGTATTTCCACTTTTCGGTGGTAACGCATATAATAGTGGCCATTACGCATAAAAATATGAATAATATGTTCGCATTTCGGATAGCGGAGATATCACTAGGAATGCTCCCATTGTACGAAGCCTAGCCACTTTCCCTTATGGAGTAATCTCTAACGAAAACTTTACTTGCCAACTCGTGGTACGGCTACTGTAGGTTATGGGAAAACTGAACTTATTATTCAAAGATTGTGAAATATTAAACACTAAAATACTTTGATACTGTGTTCTGAAATTAATTAAATTATCTTATAAATCAGAGATCGGCTGTTGGGACAGAAACTGTGACACAAAATGTGTAGAAATGAAACGGCACCTAAAGCCTCAAAAAATAAAACAGTACGATCATGATTCCGTTTGACTAATTTACCGTTTTTAATAATATAGTTATTTATAATTATTATTTTTATATGGTATTCGTATTTTTCTTTGTCGTAAGTATTTCTATAAGTTTTGTTTACGTTTCAGTGCCATAGTTTCGATCACTGCTTATTATAACTGCACCAGAAATTCATATAAACTAGATTTACTTACTGTTCCGTAGTTTTTGTCTACATTGTTACAAAATACAAAGTGAATATTGAAATTCAGCTGTAGGTAAAATTATAATTATTTCCTTGATGTAAAACCTAGTTATTTTTTGCGGATCTTGCCTAGATCTACATTAGCGTGTACTACCCAAGTTGTGGAATGACGTATATCAATCTGAATATTTAGCCTTAAACTTTAAATATCATGTTTTTCTGCGAAGACGTTTTGTTCGCGTGAATTTCTTTATGTTTTCATAATATTAATCTTTTAAATAGCTGGCTATCAACGCTAGGAGGGAATATTCACTTCGTTATTATTAGCATAACAGTGTGTAAATTGTTATTGACCAAAATAAACTTATGATGTAATTAGTAGAGATGTCAACTTGGTTGACTATAGCTAGGAGAAGGCACTGTGATAGTGTCAATTTAGTTTTGGGTATTGATTAGCTAGTCTGGATCTAGCACGGGATTGAAACTTCAGAATAATAGCGCATCTTAATTTATTATGTATTCACGTATGGTTAAGACTAATTCTAGTTTAATAAGATGTTAGATTTATTATTCAGAGCGGAACGAAATTGTTGATCACTGATATATTATGTATTATACTTATAAGGGAAGGAATAACGAGCTATATCGATATTTTATTCACAATTGCTTAAAGGTAAATATCCACATTCACGATTCTATGAAACTAATACACTGACTTAAAAACTCTCTTTAAATATTAATCGTCCAATTGTATTATTTTTGTGTGAAGTGTAATGTTTATACCCCGAGACGGCGCGCTCGTAGACCCGTAGCGCTACCATGAGATGCCGATACGTTATTAACAAGCGTTTACTTTCTCTCCATCCCGCTCGTACTCGCATATTGGCGCGAGCGAGCCGAATAGAAAGTCAACTCGCGTAAATAACGCCGTGCATTGTCATGGTACGGCTACAGAGCTAGAACTGCGAACTTCTTACGTCGTTTGTTCGTCTATTCGTCTCTGACTTAAATGTGCAAGATTGATAGTACATACATAGACGAAAGAACGATCTATGATAAGGTTCGCGGCGGCGGATGGTGATCGCAAGGTCGGCCTCTGGCCAGCCGAGCCGCAAATCGGTGGGGCTCTTACTGTATCTAGCTTATTAGATGGTAATCCAAAATAATTAGGTACCTAAACAATTGTTCAGAATTATGACTGAGAATATTCGACGTAGCTGCGTTGAGCTGGCGTTAGAAGCGTGCGGTGCTCCTGCGCCTGCTGTTAATATTTAAAGTATTTAACATTGTACTAGTCAACGACTATTATTAAATAGTAGGTACCTAATAAGATTTCTTATATGTAATTAACGTACTTGGATTCAATAAATTACTGCATTATAAATAATTTCTCTCATTTAAACTCTAATTATCCCTCTTTTTAATCAGTCCCATTCAGTAATCTTATCTTCATAATGCTATCGTAACCGTTCATATTTTTCTTATTTTCAGGAAGCAGTATTCCAAAGTACACGTGAAGTACCTATTCTCGGCTAGTCTAACGTATATTTAAGAGTAACGAAGAAATAAATTAACCATCATTGCGCACTGTTGCTGATAAAATTCGAGCATTTTATTATTAACTGTAAGTTATATTTTTAATTTTGTATAATTATTTTTCAACAATATTACTCTGATATTATTTTTCTGCCTGTGGCTAATCTACTTGTGACGAATGTGACGATGTTTATTTATTATATACATATATCCGTTTTAAACAGTATTTCCGTTCCTTTTTGCTGTATGTTGTGTATTTTGAATGTAGCACCTTAATACCTACTTAGAGAGTAGAGTGAGCCTAGAGGCAAGGAAAATAATCGTGCTGTGAAAAGAATTATCTTACTAGGCGTCTCCAGGTGTTTCAATCCATGTAAATAAACGAGAAAAAGTTACCCGAGGCATTATCTAGTCAAAGTGTTTTTATTTTCCCAGTACGAATTTTCTTTGAATTTTACGGTGTAGTATGATTAGATAGAAGCAATCCTAAATGGTCCCTTATCTCTCAAGAAGAGCAATCTAGATACATGTCGTTACAATAGACTTAATAGGTAAAATATTGTAAAAGTACCCAAGTATTTTATACACAGTGAAATTTTAATGGTTGTTCTCCGTTTAAGACGACACTGAATAAGCACTGAAACTGGTTTAAACGGACCTGTATGCATGATTGGTATGTCAGTATGTTGCCGCGAGATTGATTTTCCATCTTTTACTGACTATATGAATAAAAGAGGGATGGATAGTCTTATCTCGCGGCGACATATTGTCGCACTAATCCTGTGCTAAGCCTACTGTACTTATATGAAGTACCTTGTATGTATATGAAGGGTCAATGGAAAGAACATGTCTATTCCATATACACATGCTTTGATTTTTGTCGTAAACTCTATTGCTATGTAAAATAAGAGTGGTGACATGTAGCTACTCAAGCCCTACCAGCATGAAGCATGTCAGTGGTTGAAATTCAGCGCGAATTTGCAAAAGGAAAAGTAAGGTTATATTTCCTTCTAAAATTTGAAATGACTAGACATGTTCTTTATATGGACCCTTTATATTTTGGTTTTAATTTGGTTCAGTTATTTCTATATATTTTTAAATGTATATGACGAAATTTTTTCACACCTAATCTACACCTTTAATCACTAGCCGCAGACACATGTATCATTATTAAAAAAAAAAAACCTTATTGTGTTGAAGCTCGAAAATT
>JALPQI010020129.1:0-23987 GCA_025490895.1 Thaumatotibia leucotreta
CTCGCCTACCCCGCCGCCGCCGCTGCAGCTGCAGTTCTCGATTTGGCAGAGCCGCGGACCGCAGGCTTCGTGGCGCAGCCATGGTGATTGGCTCTTGAAAAAGCTACTCATATACGGAGCGAAACATGTAGACATTTTTCGACTTATAAAACGTGAGTAACCCGCGTGAAATATAATTTTAGTAGAAATAACATCCAATGTAGGAGCACCATTAGATAGCAGTGTGCCTTGAAGTTCATATGGATAGTACAAAAGATTCCGGTCCAAATACATGTGCTGTAGACAATATATTATACTATTACAATGAGTGGACAGATTATACAAGTAAGTATCATCTTTTACATCCAACATTCGATATTTACATCCATCTCCCAATCCGTATTACCATCAGTCAGGTGGCTTATGATGGTCCCGTTTTATCTATTTATCGTGCTACGCATCACTTTCGCACTTACATACTTGTTAGAACCTGACGGCAACAACGACAAACGATTAACGACAAACATGTACGGTACCATCATAATTAAGCCTACAGGCATACATACATCCGTCTACGCTGGCTCGACATGCTCTTGGCCGGTTTTCATTATCTAAATACGATAAGTAATAACGCTATTAATTTTTTTGTTATACATTGAACTGATAAAGATCGTGTCATCGGTTAAAATAGTTGAAAATCTTACTCAGTGCAATATGAATGTCCCCATCTCCGTTAATGGGAAGGATGATCAGCCGGCCAGCCGCCTTGTATTGTCCAACCAATTCCACGTCCGTGTGGTACAAAATCACCAGCTGCTTCTTTGCCATGTCGAGTCTGGAATGAATAATTAGCCACAGATCTCATATATACCGTAGATCAAGCAACCGTATCTACTTAGCGTGTCAAATGAACTCAGTGAAATCCACTGAGTTGTCCGTCTTTAATCGCAGCTTGCAGCTTTCGTGCGTCAAATTTTGTAAGTTGAAGTGAACAAAAACCTTAATAATGCCTCTTTAAGTAATATTAATTGCAACAACACAAAAAAATATGAATACTCAAGAGCCTGAGACATATTTAAAATCATAGGCAAGTAACAACTTCAGTACAAAATCTGAGACGCTCGGCCGCCATACAAATGAATAAACTTGATTCTTCTATCCAAATATAATTCTGTGTAATTAACAAATATAATAAACACCAAATAATTTCTCCTAGATCTCTTCATCAGACCCCAATTTGGTGCTAACGGGACAGTCTTTTGAAAAAAGAAATATCCTAATGGGTTGGAGTGATAATGAATTATTCGCTCATTTGCCGTGCTTATTGCAAATTTAATACTTATATGGTTTTTTCATGGATGCCTTTCTTTCATGGATTAATAAGGGGGTTAATACATAACATAGGTAACACTTTCAACCGTATGACATTTTAATAGAAATGGCATATGGGTGTCATCTATTGGAAGCTACGGTGACCAGCTTTGGCACTTTTACTTTGCATACTATTTATACATGGAAATTCAATAAAACAATGAACAACAGGTACTTATTTACCTCGGTTACCGCGATAGTTATAGATATTTAATAAAATTAAACAAGAATAAATAACAAAGCTTTCATTTCACCTTTAAGTATAAGATAGGAAAGGCAAACAAGGGTGACCAAAAAGGCATAGGGGGTAAAAGTCAATGTCCATCATATTACGGGCGAATCAAAGTCAATTTACAGCAAAATACAACGTCGTGAATCAAATAATGTTTTTCAGTCTATTATCACGACTGTATTTAATCATAATATTTACGCAAATTATTTGACAGTAAATGAGCATATAATTATTTTGGTGTAGCAATAGTTTGTATTGATTTATGTGGAAATCGTATCGACTTACATAGCCGTTTGTGCGTAGTGAAGTGAAAATAGTGAAATAAATAATACCTTTTAGTAAACACAAAAATAATTTCAAATGTAAGTAGGTACATACTAATAATGTATTTTCTTCCAGTTACAAAACCTTTTAAAACGATTAAGAGTACCAGTAATGAGTAGCCGTTGACGTGAAATATCTGTTCTCACATTTGCACCTTATTCCGTTACAATAAAGTGATTATTTACCACATTAGATACAGTGCATCTTCATCATTGATTAACACTATGCAATACTAACTCCAATAGCCAAGGTTAGTTGCTTAACTTACGAGATTCACTGTCAAGAATTTCTTGCGAAATCTGACCTCTCTTTATTTTGGGCATAGTATCTGCGTAACGTAGTCTAGCATAATAGGAATTCTAATATTATTTTATTGGCTCATACAATATTAGACCCAAAATTGTTTATGGCAGCCAATTTTCAGTCCCAAGCTCGAAGCGCCAACCACGAACATCAACAATTG
Organism: Thaumatotibia leucotreta; assembly: GCA_025490895.1. Classification (NCBI taxonomy): domain Eukaryota; kingdom Metazoa; phylum Arthropoda; class Insecta; order Lepidoptera; family Tortricidae; genus Thaumatotibia; species Thaumatotibia leucotreta. The sequence continues at coordinate 2,370 of JALPQI010020129.1, forward strand.
TGAATTTCGAACTACTACCCTTGTCACTCCGATTGGCATGTAATTGAAGTGAAAGAAATAGGTACATCGAAGTTTTCATTTGTCAATATTTGCCATTGGCCCTTTGTTACATACAATTATCGCGACCTCAAATGAGACAGACGGTGAAGCAACCAGAAACCTAATAATAACAAAGTTCTGCAATAATGTCGACAAGAAAGTACTTGATTGGATGGAACATTAATTTCTTAGATCAGATTAGTATAAACATTCTTATTTCTTTTCAATATATTAGCAAAGTATGTACGTTTATTGTCTCTTAAATGTATACTTAATATTTTGTTAAATGCACTTATGAAGGCATAAATTCACATGAATAAGTAACATCAAAATGAATACAGTAATAATATTACAAAAGTTTAGCGGACATGTCAAACCGGTGCCTTTGGTGAAAGAAAATACAGTCCAATACCTTTTAGGCAGCTTATTAAATCTATAAAAGCCCCCAGTTACAGAGATACTCTAGGTAAAAGTTGAATATTCTTTCATGATAATAATTATTTCAGATAAAATAAGTAATTAAACACATTGTTAAATTAAGGAAAATCCAGGTACCGACTGATAAACTACGAATAAGGGACGAATGCCTACAATAGCAATACAATTCAGCAGCTTTAGTAAATCAAAAGTGAATAAACCTTTCCGTAAATATGTGCTAACTATATGGTTTCGTTTTCTCCTTCTTTCAGATTATACTTAATTTATAGGATCTCCAGGGGCAAATGTCACTATGAACTACACATACACATTGTCACATGATGCAAACAATATACTTAACTTATAGGAATTTGTAACCAACTTAATAGGTTTTTTAAAAATATTCTACCTATTACTGTGTCGGTATGATAAATTTGAACAATATTTTTTTGCAAAATAAGTTAGATTTTTTACTCCGTGAAGATGGCATTTGCAATAGGGTGCTCAATAAGTGCAAGTCACATGGTAAATACTAAAAAAATAAATAGGATTTTACAAATATAATAAAAAAACACTGCGGCCGTGGGGCCAAGTGCGCGTCGCCTCTATAAGGACATTTCCAAGCGCCTTATAGAGGCGTCGGGTGACCAGAGGGCTGGCCAGTATTTCGCGCAAAGACTCAGCATAGCAGTCCAGCGCGGCAATGCGGCCAGCCTTCTGGGCACTCTACCTCCCCAGCAAGACCTGGGGCAATTTTTTTATTTATAATTTATTTTTATTGTCTCAAACTCAAACTCAAACTCACTTCTTGAGTACTCACTTAATTTTATCAATAACCGCATTCCTGAGCCCCGTAATATTCGAATTGGTCATGTTCAGCCGCAGCCCAGCCAGATCCAGTCGGATGTCATCAACATGCATCACATCCAGGGGCTCCATGCCCAGCGAGGGCATGCCCGCCGCCAACACCGGGGTCATGGCTTGCGCTGCTGTCTTCAGGCAGTCGGAGTCTGATGCCTTGCATTTTGGAGGCGCTGGAAGCAAGAAAAGCATGGTATAAATAAATAACATTTTATAAATATTAGATGTCATATACCAAAGAAAAACGACCAAGATCACCTAATGTCCGAGGTGAGGATCGAACCCACGTACTCAGCTTTCGCGGCTGATGCCTGTACCCCTCGGCCTTTGACCATTCTCTAAGGGCAAGCAATACATGCCTGCACCTCCTATTAGAATACTTTACAGTTTTCTAGAATAGCTAGAGAGAGACACTATTGAACGTATTGCGAAAACACAAATCAAATTTTAAATAACATTTCTTGTGTTTCTTATATAGTTTTACAGGTGTGTCGCGAACATGTTCGAAAGTTAAGGGTTTGTAGGAAGTCCAATATTTTGATACTTGTGTCAAGTAACCCCTGCGCCGAACTTTCGTTCATATATAAAAATATAGAAAATTAAGTTTGGGTGACGATAAATTTATGTACATGGTTGTGACAACTCACAAATCTAAATGAGAATTATCCTATTACCTCTGACCTAAAGCTTAACATGTAAAAAAGACCTAACATCCAAGATTAGGTTAGTGTCCTATGGGAATAGGGAACTGTACCTACGAAATTAATTACTTGACAGTATTTGTACCTATTGACAAGTATAATATAAAAATTCATTCGCCGCGAAGTAGAGACAGGATCCGTTCTGATTAGAGAGGGCTTGCTTTCGCTGTTATTTTTCCAATATTACACTGCCGTAATTAAATGAATATCACCAAGTCCGGAATTGAATTTGTAAATTAAATGACATCATATCATTTAGAACTAGGCAATTAAAATCAAAACTGACATGATGCTTGTGTTTTCAAATGTAATCGAAACATTAATTGCACATTTTTCATGTACTTTGACAAAAATATAAAGACCGTATTCTGTTGTAATTATGTACCGGCTGAAGAGTATGTCTTCTAACTTTATAGTGCAGTCATATATGCTGCATGGCATAATAAGTTGAGAATGATATTCCCAGCCATGTCGCCATGCCATTATTTATTATACCATGTTGGTTATTTGCCGAAAATTTCAAGGTAGATAACCTAGCCGGCTCTTTGGAAGGTACGTATGTTTAATTCGCCGGCTGCCCTGAACACGTTAAGGTGCGTTTAAACCAAAAGAACTTCGCTGTTCTAGCGCCCGTTCTATGAAATCAACCAATCACGTTTTGTTTTCCGATCGAATTTCGTAGAGTGGTCGAGAATATTAAAAAAATATTTCGAGGGTGATAAGTTGATAACGTACATTTTGAATACAGTTACACACACACTCACGACTCCTGCGTATGAATGAAGCGTGAACCTCAAAATCAATATGGAAGCATCGGCAATAAACAATTTTGTTTTAATAAATAACGGACTACCAAATATCAGGAAATTCGGAAAACAAACACTTTGGCGGAGGTATTGTACTCAAAAAATATTTTATCATGAAAAACAAATAACACAGCAAATTGTTTCTTTTATGTCACATGAAAGTAAATATGGAGACGAACGAACGACTGATGTTCTTTATGGCTTGAATTTACCTATATCTCACTCCACGTGTACATTCCATTGAAATATTGCTAATATTGATCTAGGGTAATAAAAGCGGGTCACTGAGAGCAAATAGGTCAAGTACCTGCAAGTACTTGTACCTATTTGAATTAGGGGTGGCACTTTGAATCACTTTTTAGGATTAATTAGCCATAACGGCAAAAATGGTACGATTACAGGAAGGTTTTGTCATGATATATCGGTCTGTTGATATGTCATATTATAACTCTACTCTGAAACAATATAAGTATGTACTGTGTGCATCTAGGGTGGTAAATACGGTTTTATTAACGATTCTATCGAAAGTCTTATAGGCTTTTAAAATAATGACTCGAGTTTCCGCTTACCGACACATGCATACAATGTTTTTCATCACACTTACGAGCAAAAAGTAAGTTAAGACAGAATTATATTCAATATCGTACTGTTCGTACTGACATTTCTATAACTCCTTAGAGAATTACACTTTTCTATAACTCCCACGATGCATGCAAGCAACGGCGCGCTTTAGAAAGCAAGTGTGATGAAAAATATGTAATAAAATCTACGTTATTACGAGTAGGTACCTACGAACTTTAAACGTTTCTTTATGATTTCAGCCGTTTTTGAAATATCTACGAAACTTCGGTATGCGTTAGGGGAAACTTGCCTAATTCGTACCCCTTAAGAGAAAGTGCTAAATATCAGGATATATAAATAAGAAATTAATATATGTATGATATCAAAAGAATCTTTATTTATTTACTGATCGACTAAAATAACAAATTAATTTTGAACTTTAATATATTCTGAGATAAATACATTAAAAAAAAAAAGTGGAAAAAGTACGATTTAAGACTATGTATTCCAAAATCGTACCTCTGTATTCCTATATCGTACCGGCGTAACTTAGTATGGAAAATAAGATTATATAATTATTTATAGTCTCGTAATCATAACCAATGGTATTCAGGGATATTAGTAATAATTATTTAACCACTAATCTTATTATATTGTTGACTTACTTGCTTGCTTATTTCAGATTTAAAACTAACATTTTAACGATTTTTTTTCAATCCTGAATTGTTTGTCTGACTGCATAATTTCATGGCATTGTCAAAAATAAAATTACAAGCTTATTTCTCGACTCCAGCACAAAGTCAGTGGATTCAGTCTTCATCGCGTAAGTACACAAATTATTGTCTCTTATTCTGTTTCATCCCTACAACATGAGCCTGACCAAATTTATTATTTTTTTAAATTTTCCGTTGTTAATATGCACAGAGAGTTATTTCAATAACTTACATGACTAAGTATTGTATTATCGATTGGTTATGTTTATCATATACAGTCAAATATACGATTATTCCTAAAACGTACCGGTACGAAATAGAACAAAGTGATGAGTACGATTTAGGCATAAGGTAACTAAGATTTAAAAGTTGCCGTATAAAAAAATTGTTGTTCAACTGACGATAGTATTTCTCGTAAATAATAGCGTAAATAAGTAAAGAATTAAGCAAAATACTTATAATTTACATCGCTCATTGCAATCAAAATTGAAATCCTTAAGAGTCGACCTTAACTATTACTCGAAAACAGCGAAATTTATAACTTATTGAATAATTTTCGATGGAGTGGCACCGTGGGGTTGTTTCTCGGATGATGTAACACACCGACCAAGTTGTTCAATTTTATAAAACTTGCACTGCTTCAGCAGTTTCAATTCACAAGATATTGATGGGGTACGATTTAGGCAGGAGTACGATTTAGGCAAGTTTACCCTACCTGACACACATTTAGCCTGTTATTTTATTTATGTAAAAATATGTTTATCTGTTTAATATTATATTTATATTATATTTTAAATGGACATTTCGCAATTAATTTCATTAAAATAATAATGTATCGGTAAAATATAATGCATCATTTTATTTAAATACATGTTTTTGTTTAATGGCTCGTATCTCTTAAATTAAATTCAGAAAATAAGTTTTTTTTTTTTATATGTACGTAACCTAATTTATATTTGTAATACTTGTTTACTATTTCCAAGTCGTTTTATTTACAATAATACGTCATCTGCGTGTATATAATTTTTAAATACCTACATGGAACTGGACTATGAATTAGAAAAACTTACATGTAGACAGCAACGCAGTCACTTGCATCAAAACCACGAGGGAGTAAAATATGGCACACATATTGTTTATTTTTTATCGAACACCGAACCCAAAGCTTGCTCAATGTTCAATGCAGAGCGTCGTTTGCAACTGATATATATAAACTCGGCCGAACATTGCGTGTGTCAAGGTAAATTAATAATCAACTACGAGACAACCGAGCTAAGTGTGCACCTGGCTAGTATGCGGTGTATAATGGACGCGAGGTGCACAATTAAGTTGGTGGAGTTGTAAAGCTATCTGTTCACTGTCAAGCTCGCAGGGCTAGTGGCAGCGGATTGTCGGGGGACATAGTTGAAATGATAGTCGAACTCGTAAATCAGAACTTTGTAAAATATTTTTTACAGCATCCGTACTTACCCTATTGTAGAGGAGTGACCTACGATGCTAGAGGGCCTGTAGGCTTATGATTGTCTCGTGTTTAATCGTTTGTCGTTATTGCCGTGAGGTTCTGACAAATATGCAAGTGCTAAAGTGACGAGTAGCACGATAAATGGCAAACGTGTGACCATCATAAGCCACCTGGATTCGAACCCTGGTAATAGGTATTTTATAACAAAGTGAGCTATGTACAAATTAGTGAATATTTAATTCTTAGATGTAATTTTTATTTAAATACTATCCGTTCTTTAATTAAGATATATTATCATCCTTTAATACCCATAACACCAACTTTCACATCTATGAAGATACTGGTAGAAACTTATCAACATTTATACTCGCCTAATAAGGTACACAAAAATATAAGGAAATGCTATTTATATGATAGGCATATATTGCAAGCTTTGCATATTTTCTCATGTCAGCATTGCGCAATTTATAAAATTATTAATTAGTTTACGTTTATACGTGCTCGTAGCAAGTAATCAATACCTAATCACATTCCAACATAATCAGTGTTTCCAACAAAACTACAAACTATATACAATCAAGCATCTATTTAGAATCAGATCATCTACAAGTGTCCGACTCATGCAACCGAGCAGAATAATAAAATCGCAGTGAGTTAAAATTTTGTCAATATAAAAATTTCCACTCCCATCCAACGTAGGTACTTCAACTTTTACCAGCTTGTTGTTCAGCAATGTTTTATCTTTAAATAGATAGACATACAGTTCAGGTAAAACTTGACCACAACAAAATAGACCTTCACCTTGGTTATAACGATGCAATGCTCGAAGTGAATACAAATATCAATAGAGTAGGTAGCCTTATTGTTATTCTGTGGGTCCAATCCTGTCCGGTCAATCTGATCCGCCGTGCCATGGCTATAATTTCTGGCTTAAATAAATAATCTAAAATTATGTCATAAGGTATCAATTACTTTAACTAGGTACTTACTCACATGTTTCGAGTTGTCCATAACTGGTTAAGTAGAACGTAACTGTATTAGTTAGACTGACCCCGACCCCCGACAAACCACATTTCTTACAAAAAGTATTTCACGTTCAAATTTGTATACATACATACATCATCAGCCTATGACAGTCCACTGCTGGACGTAGGCCTCTCCTATTAACTATGCGTATAGACGCATTAGGAGGTAAATGCCCATATCATTTTTATAATTAGTCCAACATATTTATATGTTTATAGGGATAAGTTCGCCTTTGTACCTAAATTTCTGTATAACTGTTTTTGTAACATATTCTGTGTACAATAAAGTGATTTACTACTACTACTACTACTACTTTATATTCCGTTTAACATAATTATATGTCTGTAGACATTTCTACACCTTGTCAAAGATATATTGGGACGAAATTAGTATTTTTATACAACTTTATATGTACCTATTGGCTTATAATCTATCGACGCATAAATTAACAGTGTTGGGCTGTTGGCGTTTTCTTTTACACCCAATTACGTATACCCCATGAAGAGGACACACCAATGCACATACACAATTGCATATCATATAAAAGAAATGTCTACATAAGGCAGCATTAATTGCAATCACATGACGTTCAGCACATTAAAGCCTAAATAATATTCAACGAGACTTACTAACGAAATATGAAGGGCCGCCACAACAGAGCCACTTAGGTCAACGATCCACAACCCGTTATAATTTATACCTAATTTATGTTTATTGGTATATATACTCTACAGGTACCTAACTCGATAGATCTCTTCTATCACCCAACACAGCTTATCTGATCGCAGAATACTTTATACAGTATCGTTCTAAATAAAATTTAACTTCTCGCGTTTGCTGAGAACTCTGCAAAAGGCTTTTACTTACAAAAGTTGGTAACTTTGTAGTTTTCCGATTCGCAGTTAAAATGTGGACTCTATAACGCAGCTTCGATATTGTGCATATGTAACTAATGTCATTCGTCAAGAACGTAAAGACTTAAGTAAAATAGGTTTTAGGTTGAAGTATGCTCTTTTGAAAAAGCAAGCAGAATACTGTGATTTGGTTTTATATTAAAGTGTAACATGCGGCGAGGACGGGACGAGCTTATTTGAGGAACATTCATCTTGCTGCTTTTGAATTAATTTTATTTAAATTGCATTTACTTATAACCAAGGGTTTCATGTAAGAGATTTTTCTTACTTCACTTCAATAATGGTACTTGAACAAAACAAGTCTGTATGGATTATGGTGGAGTCAAAAGAATTGTGCATATTGTGTACTGTAACTACATATTAATAATGTATCCCATACTTGTGCAATGTGCAGTGCACGAGTAGGTACTTAGTTTCAATGATGCGTACCTTGGTATAATTTTCGGATTTTTTTAAATGTCATACGAGTAGATATGTTATGCTACAGGATAGAAGATTATTTACAGTTCATTTGCAAAAGGACACTCGATACTGGAGTTCGAGATATAGATAAGTTTGTCGTGGGCTTAAAAGTTCGAACTGGAATATTAGTGCGAGAAAGATATTTAACCTCATAAGGCCCAATGTACATTACAATGTACACTGCACTTTAATGAAATTTCAACCTTTGCGTAAACTTAATAAAGTCGCATCTTCTTTATTTGATTGATTTTACAAACAAACGACATTCACCACTATTCCTAACAAGGTAATGTTCGAAATAAGATTTAAAGGAAATAGTATGGTGGGTGGATATACCTACTCAAGAGTCTAGTTTTTGTTTTGAAGAAATAGTCAATGTATAAAGTATCCAACTTTACTAAGCAGGGTGGCCAAAAATAAGTGCAATCCCGCTGCCAGTGAGGTTTTGGAAAGCAGGATAAGCCAGTCAGTTTAAGAAGTAGTCGTTCTAAGTAATTATAGTACCTAGCAGAGCCTAGGTACGTATTAAGAATAATCGACCCTTCTGAATTTATCAAAAATTTAGAGTATTCCGAGTCCCAAATCGTCACAGGCAAAGGGAATGCACTTTATTTTTTGGCCACTGTGTTGATTATTATGTAAATGTTTTATTATGTAAACAAGGACGGTAACTATTACTAGAATTTCAACTCAACAAACGGTAACTGTATGTACAGATCCAGGGTTCGAACATCTGCTGGGTTCTCTGCCGACCACAAAATTTGTAAGGCAATGGAAATGGGCAGAAACTAAAGGAATTCTACTCCAGTGCAACGATAATTCTTATCGCTTTTTTGGGCTGAGACTTTGCTTACCTTAATGTTAAATCTATTAATGAATAGAATGCGAACATAAAAGTAAAGTAAATGTACTTAGAAATCTGAATTGGCCTAGCATTTGGCCTATAGCCATTACGTTAGAGTACCTACATATTTTGAGCGCCCTGATCACTCCGATATAATATATCTAATGGCGATTATATCAACTTTCCAGACGATATACCTACATCTATAGATGTAAGTTTGATCGAAAATTCAATGTTCGAATTTTTGGGGAATAAGACCCATTTCCCTAATTGGGGAAAATATCAACCAAACTGAGACAAAATTGGTGACTAATGTAGTAGTCCCACCTAGCGAGTAAGCCATGAGGAGAAACAAACAAAAGAGACACGTACTGCAATATTTATAGATAGATCGCTCATCGGTGAACTATAAATATCGCAGTCTCTTTTATTAACACAGAATCGCTTATCTTTCGTTCCTTTCTATAGCCGATAGCCCATAGCTCGCTCGCGATGGAACTAGTGCCTTTTTGGCAAATAATTTACATTAATTTAGCGGTGAGGTGTGCTTGGCAAGTGGAGTTCCCCTACAATTTCCTCGGAGATCGTGCGACGTGTAAGTACACCACGTGCCATTTTCTCAAAAGCCTTTATTTTATTTGCCGTATGTGACAGGAACACACATTTCTAAACACCTAATATCAAATACGCATTCAGCAAAAGGCTCCGAGGCCCTACTGCAAACTACGGTTGACGTGTTGCTTCTCTCTCGCACTTTTGAATTCATATCTAAGTGTGACAGGGAGGCAAGGCAATACGTCAGTCGTTGTTCGCAGTAGGCCACCTGTAGCCGTACCATGAATTTGCAAGTATCGGTGACGTTAGGTTTAACTCGATACGTAAAACAGGGCATCGCGCTTGCTCCAATACGCCAATGCGAGTGCGATGGAATGAGGGTTTTCTGAAATGATGTTCACCAGAGCGGCAGCACTAAGGCGTCAGGTCCAGAAACTTGTCTAAATTCTCAGAGCGCCTATAGTTTCGTGTTTAACTGTTTTGTATGAGTTAATAAAATTATATAAAAATTTTAAAACACCTTCTAGTTAGTTTTTCTTCGGAGCTAGATAATTAAGTTTCTTAGCAGGACCTTACGGCTAAGTGGCGCCAACTAGTGGCATACGTTTTCGAGAAAACCCTCATTCATTACGTATCGTGTAAAACCCAACGTATCCTTTACTTTCCTACTCATGGTACAGCTACTGCAATCGTAACATAGATGAATACGCGCCAATGTAAATAAACCTTGCTTTAAATTATTCGCTAAATAAGCACGTTGGTTGAATGTGAATGTGGTCACCGTAGCTAAGTGGCCATGGCTTCCCTTCCACACGCTTTCCTAATGGATTAAAATTAGGCGGTTTAGCGAGATGGGCCAATGCCGATAGGTAGAATAGGTACCTATATTTTCCAGCAATAGAGCCAAATCAAATAATTAAAAAAATGTATTTCTGAGAATTCTGAGGTTGTAAGAAGCAAATTTTGTGTTTTTGTTATTATTTTATATGAAAATGTAAAATGAAATGAAATGAAAAAATATTTATTTTGCACACTTACAGGTAGGCTTATCATAATACGAATATTAACTAAAAATAGATTCGCATGCATACTGCGGTATTTTCTGTTACAAGTAAGAACAGAGGTTCCCAAACTAGGCTTAGCCTGTGTCTTGGGCAACCAGGATTTGAATTTAGCGCATAAACTCAATTGAATCTTAAACTAATAGTGGATACACTATATGGCTACGTTAGTCAGTCTGTCAGTCAGTCCTTAAAATAAGTGGGGGGGGGGCTACAGAGATAAGATAAGAGAAGTCCTATATACGTAGGAGTGATATTTAAAAATCTCCTTAATTAATTGTTTTTAATTTTTATTAAGTATTATTTAAATTATAACCATCCTGTTTTTACTGCATTATTTCCTCGGTTTTATTATAATCAATGGTTAACAACCAGTTACAGATTACACGTTTTGCTCGTGTCACAGAGAGGGTTTTGATGTTACAATATTTTAGAATTGAGTTGTACACTGAGATTTTTCCATATGTGCCTAGTCTCCTAGCAAATTTTGTTTTATAGATGGTTTTTTCAATATGAAAGTGCGCTTTCTCAGCATATTTTTGTGCAATTCAGTGCCAAGTAAGTTTTTATGGATAAGTACACAGGTTCGAAGTATGAATAGTTGTCTAATGGTCAGGACCCGGGCCTCTCAATAGAAATCAGTTGTAGCGAAACGAAAGGGTTTACTAAGCATAACCTTTAATACCGATCTTTGAGCCCGTTCTGCTACTAGGAGTGTGGTTTTTGCTGCATTACCCCAGATACTGACACAGTAGCTAGCCACAGATTCGCAAATAGCTGTGTAGACCATTTTTAATACCCTCCGGTCTGCTGCGTAGTTACATAAAAATCTAAGTTAATAGAACAATCGAATATAATAATGTAGGGTTTGTTTTCAATCTAAGGACTAGAAATAGTAACAAAATTGTTTTTTCAATGCGTTTATCATTGAGTTTGATCATGATCACATTTCGATACCCTTTTTATTATAGCAAATCATAAAATTATTAAAATGAGTAAGTTGTGTTATAAACGATTTTATAAGGTTAATGTTTACTATAAGGTGTCGTTCAATCTTTGAAACATTTCCATAAAATTCGTGTAAATAGTTAAAAGAAAACGGAAAACGTTTACAAACCAACAAATGAAGCACAAAATACTTAAAGCTGTTTGCTTAATAAGTGCGTCGAACCGGTAGTACTTGAATGAAGTTGCACATACTCGTAAGGTCTCGTCTCGACTCGATACAATGATGGTTGCGTTCAAATCGCTGGCCAAATAAAGACGGCGCATACCAGTCAGTAAACCTGTCGCTTTGAGGTGAGTTCACACTGTTCCTTCTTGGATAAAAATAAGTTAAAATAATGTATTGCGATATAAGTGGAAAAAAATCGAAACGAGTGGCGTTAAATTAAAACACGACCGACCGTGCTTTAAATCTCCGCGAGTTTTTTGCGTCAGTACCGTAGGTACGACGATTTCAGTATAGCTGGTTTTCCGAAGTTTCGACATGTAAATATATTGTGTGCCCAAGAATTAAGGTTTAAGTTGGTGATAAGGCCAATATTGTATTCTGGAAGTTCGTGATTATGAAATAATGCTATTTTTTTTGTTTTCTTCATATTTGTAGTCTTAAACTTTTAGCCATGCTTCCACCACGAGAGGAGCAGACTCATTAATGACTCCGTCTCAGTTTTACTGTTGGTGATAGATTCTGTTGGGGATAGATAGCTAATTCACGAAGACGCGTTTCGTATTGACATGCCATTACAGGTTATTTTTGTCAAATCTACTTTGCAACTAAAGGACTATGCGTCAAAATGGACCAAAACCCAACAGAGCTGGGAGTAGTGTCATTAAAAAGGTCTGCTTATGTACTTTATTTCATTCTATAGGTGCAAAGTTGAATTCCATTGGATAATTTTGTACGAGTAAGGCGTACCGCGGGCACTCTCTAAGTAAATCACCGTCGACCAGACATCATTCATCATAGTATTTACTCTGATTAAAATACAAATATCTCCGTTTTGCAATGGAATTGAACATAGAGCCCATAGAATGAAATGAAATAAATGTAAACACCTATTTAATGACACCACTTTCAGCTCTGTTGGTTTTTGGTCCACTCTCCATACAAATCTGCCCATAGTCCTTTAATACAAGTTTTAACGTCTTTGTTATAATGCCAACAAAAACTTTATACAGGATGATTTTTTATTCACCGTTCAAATTTTAGAGGGTTAATTCTATGGTATTGATATATATTGATAAACTTTTACTATGGGACCAACATCTGATCCGAAAAAAATCTGATGTTGTCTACATTTCCGCCTGCTAATATCTCAGGGTTTGTCATTTATCAATATGACCTCCGAAAGACCCCCTAAAGTTGGTCGGGGAATAAAAATCAGCCTGTAATTATGTCAAAAAACCTAAAATGTTGACATGACACTATATGTGATATGATTTTATTTATTTAATTTATATTATGAATGCTTTGACTGCAAGGTCAAAATCATAATTAGGTCTATTCTTTCTCGCAAGCTCCCTATGTTAAGTACATAGTAGGTACTGCGAAAAAAAAATATTGAACTGGTACTAATAAAAAAAAATACAGTCCATTAATTGACAAAACTTGAACAAACCTTTATGATTCGACCGGTTGTCTGTGTCAAGGTCGACAGCGGTTACTAAATGCATCAAAAGAATGTTTACATTTTTAATGCAAATAATGCAATACGAGAGGTGGCCAATTCGACTTGTACTTTTACTATTCATGATACGAAGGCTCGTCGGTACGTGTACAACGATCCAAAAAAATAGATACCTATAGGTTACTGCCTTATAAGAATAGTGCATAAGAATAGCGAAAACCAATAGGTATTTGCCAGATTTAATATGGATAAATGTATGCTTTATGGCATATAATATCATTTACACATTATAAATATTAGATGTCATATACCAAAGAAAAACTACCAAGATCCTAATCCTAACCTAAACTCGTGATCTTGGTCGTTTGTCTTTGGTATATGACATCCAATATTTATAATTTATATAGTATTATGTAAGTGTGACTACTGGGGAAAAACAAAAAGTACAAATTAAAATATTTAGTTAATAAATAATTTGCTTTGTATTTACACAATACGATCATTTACACATTTAAGGCCCGGCCTTTACATACCTGACCATGATGTACCAAAGAACACGAATATCAAATATTCGCTGCTTACTGTTCACACTCCACACAACCGTAGGTACTCAGTGTATAGGTAGGTATAGTCGGGTTCAAAATTGCATGGACAGCTTATGAATGAATCCATTCATAAATCGTCCATGCAATTCTAAACGCCACTGTACATACTCGTACTACACACGGTTCGTTTAGTGAAAGGCATTTTTATTTATCATACATAAATTTATGATGACATTTGCGTAAAAAATTAGATAGGTCCCTATTAAAAATTTAACAGATCATCTAGTGTGTCAAATGAATTTTATGGTGATTGGCGATGTCACGAATTGTGAAAAAAAAAAACCGGCTAAGTGCGAGTCGGACTCGCGCGCAAAGGGTTCCGTACCATTATCAATTTATTATTAAAAAAATACAGTTAAATCAACCTACCTCAAAAACTATAGGAGATAATTTAATCAAACCAAAAATCATTGATAGAGTTTATTAATGTGCATAACATATATTTTTTTCAAAATTTTATATCGCTTAGTTTAAAAAAATAGAGGGGGGGGGACACATTTTTCAGACTTTGAGAGCTGATATCTCGAAAACGATATGCTTAAATAAAATTGTGATGTATAAACCTTCATATCATTTTCAAAGACCTTTCTATGAATATCCCACAAGCTTATGTAAAACTAAAAAAAAATTTCTATCCCTCAGTTACATGTATGGAGGGCCCCCACCCCGATGATTTTTTTTAAAATTTAGTATCATAATCCTGTAGCGGTTCATACAACACATATTCTCACCAAATTTCGTTACTGTAGCATTTATAGTTTCCGAGTAAATCGGCTGTGACAGACGGACATCGGTAAGGGTTCCGTTTTTGCCATTTTGGCTACGGAACCCTAAAAAACAGAAATGCACCACACTAAATATGTGGAAATAATCTACTTGTCGATACCGAGGATTAATAAATGAATCATAAAATCATCTTTATTATGTTTTATTTTGAAATTGTATGCTATTAAAGCAAGCTATCCAAGATTAGCGGACAGGTGGATAAATATTACGACAAATTTAACTTTTGCTACTTACGTATGCGGGTGGACTTTAAAATACATAATTTTAAATTTAATTTTTGATGAACTAAATGCAACAAGACGTATAGATCTGTTAAGGTATCTTGTGATGACTAAACACTAATTTAATGATATTCTTTATTCTTATTCTTAAATGAATTTAAACTTTCTTGATACATACATAATATAACTATATGTACATATAATTAAACGGTTAAACTCACGTGTAGATATTTTTTATTTATTTTGATATTGTCTCGTGACTTTGCTCACAGAATCTCCTTAATCTAAAAAAATATATTTAATAAGTACGACTATCACACAGTAGTTGAAATTTTGTAAAATAAAATTGGGTTTCATATTTTTGAAACTGAGACTACGTTTTTCACCACCATCCGCCAATCATTTCATAACTTGTTACAGTCATAAACACTATGAAAGCCTCTTATATTATTGTCACAATATACCTAATTAAAAACTGTCAAATAAACAATTTTGTTCTTTGGTCCTTGTTTGTAAATGTATTCTTATTATAAAATGCAGAGACAGAAACGCCTACTAGCCGAGTGCCGTTTAAGTGCTACCTTGTGTTTGCTGTGTTTATATTTGAAGGCTTCGATATTTTTCGATCGAGTCTCAACGATTGGCCGATTAAGACCGAGTGGCCGAGCGATACTGGCATCAGCCGCGAAAGCTGAGTACGAACGTGGGTTCGATTTCCACTTCGGACGCCTGGTGAACGGATGACATCTAATTTTTATAGTATAAAGAAGTGTGACGACTCAAAGAAACACAACTCAAATAGTACTTTATATAATTGTAACAATATGAAGGCTATATAAGTTGAGTACCGGGTTTAGGTCACGAGGTTTGCCGAGTGGCGCAAGTAAGGTACGAGACTTATATTAGCCTTCATATTGTTATGATTGTATCCAATACTTTTTCTACGACAGCCAAATACATACCTAGTCGGCATTACTACCCTCAACAGCGAAGGACCACATTTAAAGAAGTGAAAACCGAAAAGGTAGTTTGACTGTCAATAGGTTTTTAACGTTGTTGATACACTGAATACACAGCAAAGCCCGCAAAATTTGCGA
This sequence comes from Thaumatotibia leucotreta, assembly GCA_025490895.1. Classification (NCBI taxonomy): domain Eukaryota; kingdom Metazoa; phylum Arthropoda; class Insecta; order Lepidoptera; family Tortricidae; genus Thaumatotibia; species Thaumatotibia leucotreta. The sequence goes on from JALPQI010020129.1 coordinate 18,134, forward strand.
TTTTTGAATGTTTGTTGTGATAATATGACTCATGACTCGTTCTCGATATTTATCTGACATGACGGAAAATTTAGATTATATTTAGAATACGAGTATCTTATATTTACCCTGCAATCCAATAGCATAGAATGAACGAGATGGAATTAGCTTGTTTATTTTGATATAAGTGGCATCCGGGTTGTCTAACATATTTGGCCTACGTTTATTTACTGTGTAGGTACTACAGCTGAATATAAAGTTAAAGAAATTAAATCGTGCTACCATATCATGAAGTAAGTATGTAATAAAATCACTCATTTCAATCTTGAAATAGGAACTCTTATATGGTAACATTATTTCATATCGATACCTTTGGGTTCAATTGTCGTAAAGGACAAAATGCAGGTTTTCGGGAGAAGCAAAAAACTATTTTTTTTTTTTTGAAAACTGTTAATAACTTTTTTGTTTTTTCACCTATATTTGTGACGTGTATATGAAAACAATGTAGATTGTTGGTATCTTTGACCTGGTGCAGCAATCGTACTGATAAGATAAACGGTTTAAAAGTTAGATGTTGTAAAGGACACGTCAAAATGCTATGTATGTCCTTTACACCCACGATTTTTTTGAGCAATTAAAGTTGATAGGGTCGTAAATGACGGTCTTAGGTAATTTTCTTCCAAATTTGGGGCGTAAATGTACGCGAAATGGAACTAATAGCGACTGTTTTCCGCTTAATTTACTAAAATCACGCTTAAAACATTTATTAAAACGTAGGAAATATGGCGAAGAAAAGCCGACTTAGAGTTGTAGTATTTTATCTCTAAATATTTAGTCATAACAAAGAACTAGACTACTTATATGTATGGAAACACTATTTGTTTCAAAACTATATAACATTTTTGCAACAATGTAAAGTAAAAGTTATTGTTTCGGTGCTGCGCTGTCTCAATAGTAATTTGAACATATTTATAAGCTATTAGTTCTAGCAGGGAAAAGCTTTCGTAGTGTTATCATCAGCCTATATTCCTTAGCCTATGCGTAGGAACGCATTAGGAGGTAAATTCCCATAATCGCCACGCTGGGCAAGTGGGTTGGCGATCGCAGTAGTGTGTCCATTATCATGATGCTGCTGCCCATCATCAATATTCGATAAATAAATGGTAAGTGACACTTAAAACCCTTAGCCGACTCTTATCACACCCACGGGAAGAGTTGGGGTGGTGACAAATGTATTCTTACTGCCGTCACTGGTTCTGTAATGGTAATAATAAAGTTTGATAAGCAACTGTTCAAGTAGTTCATGCTTATGTGATGTAAAACAGGTAGTAATTGTAAGACTTTACAAGAAAGAAGAACTAGGAATACCTGCGGGTTAAATTCCCCGGTACTGAAGGCACAGATTGTATTTCTAGAATTTAACGCCTAGATACGATTATAACGGCTTCAGATATTATTTTATTTCTACTTATTTTTACTCAAGATTTAGAATTACTGTCACATATTATATGTACAAACTGGGTACTTGGATAGTGTCTGATCACAGTTTACTGATTACCTTTAGTGTATTTTATTTACATAAATACTACGAAAGCGGTCCGCTCTAAGATTTAAAAGTTATGTGGATTATGTTGATTTGACATGAAAGACTATTAATATATTTCTCATAAATTAGTTTGCATGTGTACAAACAAATTTATGGTAATAAACAACAACAAAAATTACATCAGTCCTTTACCACCCTGATCATTCAATAGTAATTGTACAAGAAATATATAAGAATTAATTTTTCGTGCCGGTCGTAAAGGACAACGAATAAAAAACTTGTTCTTGAAGCCCAAGTTGACCATAGTACTATGGAAAGTAATCGTAAAAAAGTAAGGGCGTAAAGGACGTATTAGGTCACTTACGACACTATTTTTATTTGTCCATTTCCTTTACGACTCAGAAAATTATTTATAATAAATGACTTGATATTTACGCCGCTAAGCTATTTTTGCAAGTCCATGGTAGTAAATTTTGGTCGTAAATGCCACTTTTTAAGAGATATCGAAATTTTAACTATACAAATCGATAGCGCTTGAAATTTTGAACAAAACTGTATATATAACTCATTTTCGCCAAAATGTCCTTTACGACAATTGAACCCAAAGGTATCGATATAAATAGGTAGGTAGTTATTAATGAAATAAATACGAGATGATGATGATGATGATGATGATGATATGTGTATGTGAAATCTGAAGCTTCAGCCTCAGAAATTTTACACATACGTACTTTGTAGGAACCTAATGCGAGTATGCATATGCATAACGTTATTCTGACGCACTTACATGAAATTTTACATAGCAGTTGCACGATTTTTATATCGATCGTCTTGACACAATTATTGAATTTTCTGATTTAAATCGATCTGAATTTATTCTCAACCTAGCATATAAATCTATTAAAACTCTTTTATTAAACATAAATAGATAACCTTGTTACATGATCAATTTGATAAGTTCAGTGTTGATAACAGTACCTAGCTAGCCCTCTTTTTATTAACATTGTGCTACCATTTTGCTTCAAAAAATAATTATTTGGCATTTCTTGAAAGAAAATTATGAAAAAACGGATCAACTCGCGTATACCAATTAAATTTAACTTCATCCCGACGTTTCTAACACTTTACAGGGTGGTTCGTGTTCTGCGGGCGGGTGGATTTCATCAAGAAAATTTTCACCATACAAAATTTTATTTTTTTTCTTTTATTAATTAAATGCATAAATATGTATCTAGAATTGTTAAGTTATATTTATTAGAGTATCTTGTTATGATTCCACACTAATTAGATGCATAATTTCGAAATTATAGGCATCAAAAATATTTTACACGAGATGGTGATGACGACCATGCCATGGTTATGATTTTTTAATGGATGGCGATGATACTATGTGTATGGTAATGACGATTTACTATATCATAAGATTCATAAGGGTATTAAATCAAACAATTTTCAGTCAAATCAACAATGTATTTTCAAAGCGCCTTTGAATGTTTGTAGTTTAAACCAAACTTCCAAGCGAGTTTAGTTCCTGTCTCCTGACATTCCTGTACCAAAGAAGATTTTGTCGCTGGCTTCTTTAGCGTCTTCACTGCTGCCTGACTATCCGTATATATGACCACGGCCCTCGTCTGCTGCACTTGCTCCTTTATGAGCCTTACGCACCGTAGTATGGCACAAACTTCTGCCTGAAACACACTCGTATACCTACCAAGTGGGACAGATACCTTTTCCCCTAATTTAGGGATAACTATATAGTAGGTATGCCTGCTCCAGCTAGACCTGTGGAGCTTCTTATCGAACCGTCAGTGAAGCATATCAACGTCGGATGTGCGACGTTTACCTTCCAGTTGTCCCTCTCCCCAATATGTACTCTATATTTCTTATCGAATATCTTCTTCCTCTTTATGAGGTCATTGTGAGTTACCATCATTTCCATTTTAGACAGTACCCTATCTTGTATTAGTTCGTGTCGCTTCTGTACGCAACTTCCTCTCCATTCCTTGTATGCCTTCATTCGGTACCACTATTCCACGGCCCTCTTTTCCGCTTCTATATGTAGCGCCTTTATACCTAGTATTACCTCTAAGGCGTGTGTCGGGTTGTCGGGTTGCCTCTGCACCTTTGCTAAGTACCTCTGATATTTCTTAATATGTGCTCTGTGCCACCAGACCACCGCTCCATATAGTACTCGGGAAGTATTATTGCCTTGGAGATCCATTCCAATATCCTCGACTTTAACCCCCATTTCCTTCACACCGCTCTTTTGTATTGATACAGTGTTCTTATGGCTTTCGCCGTTTGTTCTTTTACATGAGTTTTGTACCTGAGCGTGCTACCCAGAGTCACCCCCAGATACTTTTGCTCGTTTACCAACTCCAGCTCCTTGTCATGTACCCTTATGGGCCTCATCTCTTCTGTCTTCCTTTTGTTAGTGAATAACACGAGCTTCGTTTTGATGGATTTAAATCCAGTCTCTCTCTCTCTGCACTATTCCAGCACCTTTTGGATACTACTGGCCATTATGTCCCTTATGGTGCTTAGTACCGGTCCACGTTCGACTATATAGCACTCCGTCATCGGAGTAAGCTTGCATATATAGGCTCCCCTTATTTTCTTCACTAATGAGTACAAGTCCACCCTGTGGGAAACCTCTTTTAGGACTAATTGACTGTTTATATTCCGCCCAGTGTCGCCTTTATAGATCTACACTTGAGCAATTTCCCTATCCATAGCGCTATTGTCTTGTTGACTCCTTCCCTTCTCAGACTTTTCTCTACCGCTGAACATTTAATGGCACTTGCTACTACAAGAAAAACCAAAAATTATGGACCAATTTACAAAAATTGTCAACTCCATACATACAGGATCATAACCATCCATTGCTTCAGTACCGGTGTTGACACGCTCGGTGTTGACAATTTCACACAAAATCCTAGATTATTTTAGAACACTAATACTTAAAGCAACGTCAACGCCTCACTAGTAAGTTCCTTTAAGGTTACGTATTCTCAAGTAATTAGTTTAAATATTATTCAATTACTTACTGTAAACCCCTCGTGGATGGTTATGACGCCACAGCGTGTTAATCACTTATTGCAGTCACATTTTTATGTTTTTTTTTGGTTTGAGCCCGCAAAGACAAACGTGTACTCGGTTCCGCTGTTTCACCTGAATTGAGGAGGCGGGCGTGGGTAGGTACACCCGGTATATTTAGACGCACGAGTACAAAACTACCTCAACTTTGACAGTGCGCTTACGGTGTTGATGAATTTTTGGTGTTAAACTTTTAAATATTTTAAATAGTACTTACGCGATGAAGGATTTTTATCATATTTTTTTGAACGTTTAACAACAATATTTAAAAACGATTACTGAAGTAAAATTCGCAATCGTACGTTTGATTTGCGATAATTTTCAGTACAAATATGGAGGTTCAGATTTTTTTGTTAGATGGTGATGACTTTTGACATATAAAACATTTTATTAAAATGAAACTATTTAGATTTCGATTATTTTGATCAAAGGGCCTTAAAGATAAAACTACTGAAATACGAAAATAATAAAAATCAAAGTAAAAAACCTAACGTATATTTTTTTAAACACCGAAACGCAACTTTTTTCCGAGTTTTGAAATCCACCCGGGCGCAGCATGAGTAATCCTCGCGGTAATCGTAACGAAAATATTAGCATATATTGTTTCAAAAAAACGTTGCAAGAAGAACACCATTATTTAGTTAAAGAGCAAGAAATTCTTTATCGTGCAAGTTTGTCAAAATACTTGGATTCTTGCTATAAGTTCTACCTACCTAGTACTAGTACCTACGAGTAGTAAGGTTTAAGGTTTCGGTGACAAATTGAAAGTAAAAATCGTTAATAATTACATAACGCATATAAATTGCAATTTTTAAGATAATATAAACTATAGACATTAGAACGTATTTTATTTCATCTAGTGTGTTCAATGTATAATACAACCGTTAAAAGACCGTTATTTAGTTATTCCTAGTTTTATGGTTTATTTATAGCACAAAACACAAATATAGCAATTTCGTAACTAGATTCATCGCCTACAGCTTTTGACATTGACTTTGAAAGTGATTTCGTTAGTGGTTTAATGACCGTGAATGATGTAGATACCGTAATATAGGTAGGCACTATACATCGAATTATTTCGCAAATACAGATTTACAGTTATGCTGATAATAATATTCTCACACCTCATGCTCGTCAAAGCCGAATCATATGTCACATAAACTTCACGAAAAGCAAGACATTATATCCCTCGGCAAAAAGCAGGTTATAATATTGTATGAAATTTCATTAACA